>CAIGQQ010032672.1:117157-132818 GCA_903798035.1 Danio albolineatus | reverse complement strand
GGTCAATTACTATTGTTGTTGTGTTACCATAGCAACTGTAGAATCACCACAACAGATCAATTACTATAGTTGTTGTGTTACTATAGCGACTGTAGAATCACCATAACAGATCAATTACTATAGTTGTTGTGTTACCATAGCAACTGTAGAATCACAACAGCAGATTCATTACTATAGTAGTTACATTACCATAGCAACTGCAGGATCGTCACAACAGATCCATTACTATTGTTGTTACCATAGCAACTCTAGAATCACAACAGATCCATTACTATAGTTGTTACCATAGCAACTGTAGACTCACCACATAGAAAGAAGTATTTTACTACAGTATGGTTCAAATTATTATAGTATTTTCATCTACGGGAACTCAATTTTTCAGCTAAAGAAATGTGCATCACTTTTAAGTTGCTTTTGATAAGTGCCTGATAGGTGTGTGTGTGTGTGTGTGTGTGTGTGTGTGTGTGTGTTGTCGCCCTCTGCCGGTCAGCGTCCATCGTTACATTCGCGCCACACACACAGTTTGCTGCAAAGCGCTCACACACTCGATCCACACACACAGTCTCACATCAGTGTTGATCATTAACCACCGTAAATCTGCTTTATTGAGTATAATCGTGTCAGATGTTTGAGGACAGCCGCTCTGCTGCAGAATCTCCTCAGCGCGGTTTGTTTTTCTTCATGAATACTAAACAGAGGCGCAGCGGGCTACCGCGTGACCCCCGTCAGCAGATTCGCCAGAGCAACACCATAAAGAAGAGCATAAAAATAACCAAGGACACACAGAGACATATAACTGGACAAACCCAAATATATAACATTACATACTTTATATGAGGACTCGGAAATATTGTGGTGCGGATATTCAAAGCGCGCGAGTGCTGGTGAAAGTGCCGCGCGCGGATGCAGCGTTAGCCTCTTTGTTCGAGAGCTTCAGTTCCTGGTGTTATTCTGTGTGTGTGATGGTCAGAATTCATAAAGGATATAATATCATAATAACTGAGCTCAGACCCGCGTGTTCTGAATTAAACCCGTCCCCGTGTGAAGCCTCGTCCTCGGAGAGATCGCCGAATCTGCCGCGGACTCTGGAGGAGTAAGTGTTGATTAGCACACACTCTCACCTGTTAGATGTGTGTGCGTGTGTGTGTGTGTGTGTTTAATAATATTCATATCATCACAGAATAACGCTTCGTTTTCTTCAAGATTGTGTTTTTATGCGGGACACGTGTGTAAAGGAAAGGCGGGTTAACACACACACACACACACACACACACACACACACACACTGACACCTCTACCGCACACACACACACACACGCGCGTTTTTCAGCATTTACCATGGAAACCGCGCGATAATGCTCATGTTTTTGATATAATAATGTAAAATACATGGCGTGTGAGTCTGCTAGAGCTGCTCTGTGCTTCTGGCTATGATGTAAACATCTGAAATGTGCCATCTTTGCTGACTGGCAGCTGATAATGAAGCTGTTAATAATATAGAGGAGGTGAAGCTGCAGGTGTGTGTGTCTCTGACTGGAGATATACAGCAGTGGTTTGATGATATAGGACATATTATCTCTGTTAGAGATGTAGAATCACAGAATACCCTCTCCTGGGTGAACACAGTGCTTGGTTTGCAATAGATATATGCCAGGGATCACCAAACTTGTTCCTGGAGGTCCGGTGTCCTGCAGAGTTTAGCTCCAACCCTAATCAAACACACCTGAAGAAGCTAATCAAGCTCTCTCTAGGTGTACTAGAAACATCCAGACAGGTGTTTTGAGACAAATTGGAGCTAAACCCTGCAGGACACCGGACCTCCAGGATCGAGATTGGTGATCCCTGATATATGCTATATTTTACTCTTTTGGTAACACTTGAGTTACAATTCTCATTTATTCATATTCCTTTAGCTCAGTTCCTATATTCATCAGGGGTCGCCACTGTGAAATAAACCGCCAAATGTTCCAGTATGTTTTACGCAGCGGATGCCCTTCCATCTGCAACCCAGTACTGGGAAACACCCATTCACACTCATACTCTTGGGCCAGTTTAGTTCATCAGTTCCCCTATAGCGCATGTGTTTGGACTGAAACTGGAGCACCCGGAGGAAACCCACACCAACACGGGGAGAACATGCAGACTCCACACAGAAACACCAACTGACCCAGCTGAGACTCGAACCAGAGACCTTCTTGCTGTGAGGCCACAGTGCTAACCACTAAGACACCATTAAGTTAACTAGTGGCTGACTATTATTAAGAAATCTTATTCTACATCGCTTACCCAATACTGAAACTCAACTACTATATATAAGTACACTAAATATGCAAATCATTTTGTTCGCAGTCAATTAAACCATGCTAATGTTGTCTTACGTGATTGCGATATCAGACCGAATGTTCAAAGTAGTAAAGTTAACCATATCAGCAGCGTGTCGTGCTGTCGCTGTTCAAAAATACAACTTTAATTCAATGTATACGTCTGATCATGATAGCGTTGTGATGGTGAATTAAATATTGGTGTTATAGCTGTAGTATCACAGAATACACTGGATATTAATTGCTACGCAACATTTTGGTAACACTTCAGTAATAGTTACCGCTTGCCTACATGTTGGCAAGAGGTAAAACTGATTATTTTAACTGTTGATCATCAGTGTTTGGTATTAACCCTTTAGATAGGCCTGTACTGAAGAGTTTCTGGCTTTTTTTAAAGAGCTGAGGAGCTTATTTTGATTTTCTCAGACATATAAAGTAGGGCTGTCCAATATAGACAAAATAATCATATTGCGATTTTTCTTGAACGAATATTGCGATTTTATTAGCAGCTGTTTTTGCTTTGTCAAACGCGCTACATACACACGTGTCTACATGTGTTCAGTGCACAAGAAGTGCAGAACAAGACATTTCCCAATGAAATAACACAGTATTAAGTTTAATAATTAAAACTGTATTAAAACAGTAGTTTAAAACAGACAACATAAACTAACTGAAGATGAAGTAACCTCAGCTCTAGTTAAACACATACTGTACACAGCAGCACTCACTGCTGGATGAACCGCGTTCGTCTTTTACCGTCATGCTTTTAAAAAATGCAAAAAAAAACGCTAAATTTGTCGATCTATAATCCATACTCATAACTCCTGTCCAGCAGTCCCACAACATTCTGCCACTGGATGACACTGGAATACCCTGTCAGTAATGTCTAGTGTCTGGGAATGAGCTTTTACAGTGTCTGCTATAATGTTAATGTTGTTTTGGTGTGTTTACACAGATAAATATGGCCACTGTGTAAACACACAGTACAGTTACGATCTTATCTTCACATTAGATGGTTATAATAACATAATATACGCCTTCAGTGATTTCCTGAAGATAAACACCAAACAATAACACAACTGGAGATCGTCTGATCTCATATGAAGCAGGAGATGGCGATGACATATGATGACGTGTGCAGGTGTTGAAGTGCTGGCTCAATTCTTAGGGGGAAGTTTTGAAGCCCTTCCCCTTAACCCTCGGTTGTAAGGGCCAAGGGGAAGGGGAAGGGGTACAAAAATAGAATGGGTATTGGGCTTTAGACTCCGAGTGGATGAAAACGTCCCCGACAGCGCACAAGTGTTAAGTCAATATTGTAATAATTCCATATATTACGATAAAAGCTTCTGTAATTAGCACATCATTGAAAGTGTGATGCCATCATAATCCTCTAAAGCTGTGTGTGTGTCTGGTAGATGTTAGCGGGCGCTCCTGCTGATGCTGCAGTGCACTGAGGGCATGGGGCTGGACTTTGACGTGAAGACTTTCTGCCATAACCTGCGGGCCACCAAACCGCCGTACGAGTGCCCGGTGGAGAGCTGCCGCAAGGTGTACAAGAGCTACAGCGGCATCGAGTACCACCTGTACCACTACGACCACGAGAACCCACCGCCGCCGCCGCAGGGGACGCCGCAGAAGAAGCGCAAGGGCCGCCCGCCGCGGGGATCCAGCGATGGCCCTGACTCTAGCACCGGCCCTGGGGTCGCCAGCGGGCAGAACACGGCTCCGAGCAGCCCTGCTGAACGCTCCGAGCGCTCGCACTCACCCGTCAGGGAGACCATGACCTACGCTGAGGCCCAGCGGATGGTGGAGATGGAGATCCGCGGTCGCGTGCACCGCGTCAGCATCTTCCAGAATCTGGATGTGGTCTCCGAGGAGGACAGCGGGGCTGAGGAGCCACCGGGGGCTGCGGGGAGCACAGCCACAGCCTGTAACGGAGGCGGCGAGAGCGGAGGAGCCGACAGAATGGACACAAACGGGGAGAAAGGAGCACAGAAAACAGGGAAGCACAAGAGTAAGGAGAAGAAGAAGGACAGCGGAGCGCACCATCACATCAACACCTCAGGACCCGCCGTCAAACTCCCAGAGGTGGTGTTCAGAGAGCTGGATCAGGACAGACCCGACGCGCCGCCCAGACCCATGAGCTACTACAGGTACTGCACTTACACCACACACTAGGCCTGCACAATAGGTCATTACAGCATCCGTATCGCAGTGTGCGCACCCTCAAGCCTGGTTTATACTCGACGCGTCCGCTAGTTCGCTTGAGTGCGCGCGGCGAATGTGACGTCATCGCGGAGTTTGCGGATGTTCGCTTTGGGTGCGCGCGACATGATTTGGGCTGGCGGAGCGCAGGGTATTATTTGAGACTCGAGTGAACAGTGCGCGCGGCGCCGCGTCTGATTTGAGTTGGATATGAATCACTTTGAAGAGATTTTGTCTGAAACAGGTACGACTGTAAAGATATCTTTATGATCAGTGATCACAGAGATGACCAGATGATCAATAATTCTTGGCTAGAAATTGCAACAGCAGTGGGAAAGGAGGAAAATTTCTGTTAAAAGGTTTGGAAAAACCTGAGGGATGAGTTTATTAAGGCCAGAAGAGGCCAATGGAGACACAGATACACAATTATTGAATATGTGTCTCCAGCAGTCACAGGTTTAACACTGATGGATATATTACAACTGAATTTAAAACAATTTAATAGTTACAAAACTATAATGAAGGAACTAATTATTTCTTTGATAACTGGACAGGAATATTTGAACCAATCAGGTTACAAAATGATTCCGTTTTTCTAGGCTTTATGGTGATAATGGTCAGGAATGTTGGATTATTATTGCATTTTCAGCATGAGAAGAGGACAGAAACTAACCAGCGGCTAAATAAATAAAAAAAAACATCTTTATTATTTAGTAAGTGTACTTTTTGCTTTTATTCTTGCCATAATAAAAAAATATATTTGTTGAGGAACCCATGTTCTGCTGTCATATACACTTTAATAGGTAAAACTGTCCGAGATATGAACAAAAGCAAGTGATGCATCAAAGTTTGATAAAAAAAAATCTTGAATGGTTACAAAAATCTTTATAATCATTAAAATAATATATAAAAATAATAAAAATAACTAGTTTAATAAACATCAATAATATTAATGATGTGACGTAGTTCCTGAAACTTTCTGCTTCTCTGTTTATCTGTCTGACCTTACGTTGTTTCTTTTGAGCGCCCCCTGTTGTTTTAAAGAATATCACAACGGCAAACGCGGCGAGTATAAAAGCCTCGGCGCGGGATGCGGCACCAGGCGAAAGTATAAATCCAGCTTCAGTAGTCACATCGCCTGATGTGCAAGGCTAAGTCTGAGTCACAGGAGCGACAGGCTTGTATGTACTTTAGGGCTGTGCAATTTTGGGAAAATATCTAATTGTCATTTTTCTAACTGATTTTGCGATTTGATTTGTGATTTAATTTTGTAGTCGAGCTTCAGATCGATAATGTGTAAGCCGTGGCCACAATTCTGCGACGGCTCTTAAACATGACCTGCTTTTGTTTGGTGTCTGTCACTTTGAAACCAAAATGTTCCCATATTACCGCCATCCTGTTTTTCTTTGATATTAATTAGTCTGTTAATATTTATTAAGCATTTCAGACGCTAGACCAGGGGTGTCCAAAGTTTTTGGGTCGAGGGCCAGATGCAAAAAACAAAACGTGGTCGTGGGCCAAATTTTACAATTTCACAGACACGCATATATAAATATATATGTGTGTGTGGTATTATTGTGGAATTATTTTCTACATTTTAAAATCATAATATATATTTTACTCACCATAAGCTCTGTTAATGTGAACAGTGATGTTGTGCTTTCGATTTCAGAATTGATGCCAAGTCAGGAGTGAGTCGTGTAGTAGATATACGTAGCAAATCACAGAGGTGTCTGTCCGTTAGACTGGTTCTCAATGAACTTTTGTTTAGATTCATCAGTGAAAATGTTTGCTCATATATATATATATATATATATACGTGGAGCAAAACAGACTCATCATCCCTTTTGAATGGTGTTTCATCAGGGGAAATTTGGATGAATCCAAACTCTTCTAAAACTCAGACATTTCCTGCACTCACTGTTGATTTTCTTTTTTCTTGGTTGTGCCATGGCTCACCAAAACGTGGTTATCAGTTATGTTTCCCTCAGTTTGGTCGGTTCTTTTTATGTCATAACAGAAAATGCTGCCTAATTGAAGACACGTGATAGCGACACCCTGTGGTTATTTATTGAACTACGTTTATTTTTGTATTGATTCTATTAATATTTATAAAAAGCCTCGCGGGCCGCCACTAAACTGATTGCGGGCCGTAGTTTGGACACCCCTGCGCTAGGCGTTCCGCATAGTTTGGTTGCACAATTCTAATTGGGCAGAACGAAAGTGTTCTCACTCAACTGGCTAGTAAGACTGTCACATAGGGCTGGGCAATTAATCAAAAAATAATCGAAATCGCCATTAAGAGCCTATAATCGATCACATTTTTCCAGGTCAATTATTTCAAAACTTTCCCTGTAATCACTGTGTGTTTTAATTTCAGTGGTTCAACGTTAATGCTCAGTAAACACTCATAGAAAGTGGATAAGGTGTGTTTAACTATTTTAAAATCACGCACCCTTCTTGTCTGTGAAAATAAAACAATCGGTTATTAATCGCAATCAAGTTGAAATGTTCAATTAATCGAGATTTTGATTTTAGGCCGAATCGCCCAGCCCTACTGTCACACACAGACAGCAGTCACGCATTTGCTCTGAGCGGGGAAAATAAAATAATACATATATATTTCATATCGCAGCCTCTTGCGATTAGCTAATCGAAACATTTCAAATTGCGTTTCGATTAATCGCATAGCCCTACTGTAATTACTACATTTATGTGGAATTTATATGGTTTATGCAAAAAAACAAGCAAAAAATGCATTTCTTACTTATAACATTCGTCTTGTTTCTAGCCCAAATATCCACATTACAAGTGAAAACACTTTTTTTTAATTTGCCCCCCTGGCAGATCCTTTTATTTGTTTTCAGTCAGTCAGTCTCGAGGTTTTCCAGGTGAAGTCCAGCATGTAAATGTGCATCTCTGCTGTGTGTGTTTAGTAGCATGAGGAATAAAGGATTTAGTCAAATTGTGAATGAGTTATTAACAGAAAGACCTGCCATTATACAGACTGTAAATCACTGTGGTGGTCAGCGGAGGGTCTGATGTATGAGTCTCTGTGACGTTTAACAACAAAGTGAATGGATGAATTCTCCAGAGTTGCAGAGCTGATGCGCTGCCGACCAACCTAACGCTTCTGATTGGCTGTTGTGGTGCACACTCAATTGGCAAGTCTGTGATTGGCTAACATAAACCTTTGCTTTTTTAATTATCCAACATTACATTAATATTTAATTAAAATGTATCTAATATTAAAATTCTATTATGAATTGTATTTTTGTATACTTTTTGACGATATTTGTAGGCATAAAATTTAAAAGTAGTGCAGTTTGGTGGTATTTGATTTGACTTTAGCGTCTAAAAACTAATTTTACTTGTGAATTGCTGTAGCAAAGTAATGCTTTACGCCTCAGAGTATTCCTGTTGCAAATTAAATAACTGTTAAATAACTGTTGCTCAGTAATATCAAACAAAAATATTTCCCAAATAGCTTTGAAGTGATATGTAGTGTGTCATGATTGCTTTATGTTAAGACTACAATATTATGGTTTAGTGATACAAGCGTAAATGCCCCACTAGATTGTAGAGTGACAGTAAATGTGTTTTGATCTAAAGCTCTTCCTACATAAAAAACAACAACAACATGGTTAAATATGTTTTCAAAAGTCTTAGACATTTCCAACGATATTTAGTTTGTCAGTATTAGGATTGAATTAGTTAAAATAGTAACGCGAGCGTCCTGCTGTGAGGATGGAAACAGACGAGGGGTTAATCTAAAGCCAGTGTTGTCAAACGAGCGCAGGTTGAAATGAGATTTATAGATGCTCTGGAGGCTGAAGCTGACCTTCGTCTTCTGATCAATGGAGGAAATCTAATTCTCCGGCCTCAGTCTGTGTTGTGGATCATTGGCGTACAGGTACATCGATAAATCTGCGGAGGAGCTGGACGAGGAGGTGGAGTACGACATCGATGAGGAGGACTACATCTGGCTGGACATCATGAACGAGAAGCGGCGGTCTGACGGCGTGGCCCCCATCCCGCAGGAGGTGTTCGAGTATCTGATGGACCGCCTGGAGAAGGAGTCCTACTTCGAGAGCCACAATAAGGTGAGAATCCAGAACGATCATCCGCTCCACTAGGCCTGCGCATTATAGTGATATACAGTCAAGACTGAAATTGTTCACAGCTTAGTTACTTGACCCTCGTGCGCTGTTGGGGATGTTGTCATGCACTGCAGGGGGGATTTTGAGTGTTAATTTGGTCACAACTTGCAAATGGACAGATTTTTGCTGACAAATCTTTAGTGAAATGCTTTTGCCCAAAAATACACTGGGTAAATGTACTCCTCTTTTGTTATGTTGGGGGCTGTTTTTGCCCCATTGACTTCCATTATAAAAACATTGTTTTATTATAATGCCATGACAGCAAATATATCAGGATATACATCTAATCCTATAATCTTAGTCTTGCCTTGGTGGTTTTCCCTGTTGGCAAGAGGTACAGTTTGTGATTTTTATTAAAGAGCAAGAGGAAGCTGTCTAAGGCTGCTAACCCCGATTGGGTCCAGAACACGTCAGACCACAGCTGCTGACTCAATGCAGGGTTAAATGTGGAGCTCGAGACATGAGTAGACATGAGTAGACATGAGCGGCTGCTGTAGACAAACCTCTGCTCACTCCTGCCGATGCCAGACGCCGGTGTCAGTGGAGCAGCGGTGGAGATCTGGAGCTGTGGAGCATGTGTTGTTCTCTGAGGAGTCCACCTTCACTGTCTGTCCCACATCCGGGAGAGTTACGGTGTGGAGAAGCCCCACAGAAGCGGCCCACCCAGACTGCTGATGCCCAGAGGGAAGCATGGGGGAGCAGGGATGGTTTGGGCTCCGTATCATGGTGTTCACCAGGCCCAATACTGGTGCTAGGTGGGTGCTGGGTCACATCCAAGGACGACCCAACCATTCTGGAGCACCATGTGACCCAATGGGTCAAACACTATCCTGAAGGCGGTGGTGTGTATCAGGATGATAACGCAGCGATACACACAGCAGGACTGGAGACAGAGGGGTCTGATGAACATGACAGTGAAGTTGAACATCTCCCATGGCCTGCACAGTACCCAGACTTAAACATTATTGAGCACCCTGGGGTGTTTGGAGGAGCGAGTCAGGAAAGGTTTTCCTCCAGCAGCATCGGCAGTGACCTGAACACTATACTGAAGAAGAACGCCGCTGAATCATAATGTTGTGGTGTGTGTGTGTGTGTGTGTGTTCCTACAGGGCGACCCGAGCGCTCTGATCGACGAGGATGCGGTCTGCTGCATCTGTAACGACGGCGAGTGTCAGAACAGTAACGTGATCCTGTTCTGCGACATGTGTAACCTGGCGGTGCACCAGGAGTGTTACGGCGTGCCCTACATCCCCGAGGGCCAGTGGCTGTGCCGCCGCTGCCTGCAGTCGCCATCCAGAGCTGTCGACTGCGCACTGTGCCCTAACAAGGGTGGAGCCTTCAAGCAGACCGACGACTCGCGATGGGCACATGTGGTGTGTGCGCTCTGGATACCGGAGGTGAGTGTGTGCTTTATGAGTGCTGTCTAAAGGCTTCATGAGTTTAACAGTGTGTGTGTGTGTGTTTCTGGCAGGTGTGTTTTGCGAATACGGTGTTCCTGGAGCCGATCGACAGCATTGAGCACATCCCGCCGGCGCGCTGGAAGCTGACCTGCTACATCTGTAAGCAGCGCGGCTCCGGCGCCTGCATCCAGTGCCATAAGGCTAACTGCTACACCGCCTTCCACGTCACCTGCGCGCAGCAGGCCGGCCTCTACATGAAGATGGAGCCGGTGCGGGAGACCGGAGCCAACGGCACCTCCTTCAGCGTACGCAAGACCGCCTACTGCGACATACACACACCACCCGGCTCCGCACGCCCGCTCGGGGGAGTGGGCGGGGTCAGCGCTGACTCCTCCCACAGCGAGGCAGAGCCAGAGGAGGAGGAGGAGCCGCCGCCGGCTGAGGATGATGGGAAGGGCTGGAGCTCGGAGCGGGCGAAGAGAGCAAAGGCGAAGTCACGGCTGAAGATGAAGAGAGCCAGAAAGATCCTGGCGGAGCGTAGAGCGGCCGCACCCGTGCTCTCTGTGCCCTGCATACCACCACACAAGTACAGCAGCACACACACACCTGCATCACACACACACACACACTGGAGAATTATGAGGGTGCATGATTAATCCATGACTAATTGCATACAAAATAAAAGTGTATGTACATATGAGCAATATCACACTGATAGCAGTGCGTTAGGGCTGTATATCGGCACTAGTGGGAGGCGTGCGTTAGAGTTCACCAATGGCGATATACAGCCACATCGCACCGCTATGAGTGTGATACTGCGTTTATACAACAGTTCGATCGCATAATCGTGTGAATGTTTTTAACTTATTATGCTGTCTCTGTCGCCATCTTGTGGATGGACAACATCAACCATCTTTGCTCTGCTCACTGACAGGCTGATGGCCGCCGACATGCTAAATCAATTATAAATATTTAAAATAGCCACTGTGCTTATAAATAAACTGCAGAGCTGCAATCTAAACTACATTCTCAAGCGAAAAGCCTCAAGAGTACATCATGTTGTCCAACAGCTGTGATATTTGTGAGTGGTGAGTTTATTGATCTGCTGTCTCTCTGTGTGGATGGAGTAATACACAAGGGTGAAGAGGCTGTACGAGTGCTGTTATTGCAGAATATCACACAGCTATCAGCCAATCAGATTGGAGAACCAGACAGAACTGTTGTATAAATGTATATGAAACATACCAGCAGGCGCAGCCATTTGAGTCTTTTTGGCTCGAGACCTACGGTCTCATTCACTTCCATTGATGTTTAGACATTAAAAACAGCTCGTTCTGCTGCTTGATGTCACAAACAGATGTTTTCTTCTTATATTATCCTACTGTGTCTGTATAGTCATGCTAACACTTGTTTGTAGAGCGAGTAGTTTGACCGCTTTCTGTCGTTTATTATTCCTAGTCATTTCTCCCTTAGGCCACTGAATCGCAAGAACAGCAGTTCCGCATTGAAGAATAAGATCAATATGATAAGATATAAATAAAATATATGTAAAAAACATATAATAAAACATTTAAATTGAAGCGAAATAATATTGCAAAAAAAAAAAAGACAAACTACAAAATTTCAACTAAATTTGATACTTTTCCAGTTTTTGATCAGATGAGCTGCAGATTCGGCTTCAGTACTGACAAATCTAATGTACAGACCATTTCGAGGGATGTAAACAATAACAATGGTCCTAATGCATTTCCTGTATTACATTTTAAATTTCCATAGCTTCCAAGAATCCCAAAAGCTCCACATATTGATAAATAATATGGCAGCAATTTTAATATGAAGATATGATTAAATCGCCTCTTGTTACAGTTCTGAAGTAGTTTGATAACAAGCAGGAAAGGTTTATTGGCCAGCGACATCGCCACGTTAAAATGTCTATATGCACACACACGTGTTATAAAGCGTTCTGTATAAATTATTAGTTTAAAAAAACTGTGAAGGGTGAACTTATATATGCTGAACACTGAGTGGAAGTGAACATTATTCACCTTCCTGTGAAATTATTTAAAGATATTTACACGAGTGCTGGAGCATAAAGCTAGTCTTGTGTTGCAGAGGTGTGTGTTTGGCTATAGCCACATACATGGTATGAATCAAAATGATGGATTTTTATTTCAGCCAAAATACATTAGAATATTTAGTGACGATTTCAGTCTGTTAAGACGTTTTGTGAATTGTCTTCTGTATGTCAGCTTAATTTTGATGAGTAATATGCATTGCTCGGCTCTTCATTGGATTTGAGAAAATCGCTGTCAACATGATGTAAATGAGATTTGCTCAATTTGTGCGTCCTCAGACTCCTAACAGCCCATCCATCAGCACCTTTCAGAGCGTTTACTTTATGGCTGGTTTTGTGGTCACATATAAAATCAAATTATGCATGAATAAAGTCGTGCATTAATTTGTCAATACAATATAATGTTGGTCTGTGATACTAAAGGCCCTGATGATCTGAATCTGACTGTGTGTGTTTCAGGCTGAGTAAGATCACCAGTAACCTGACAGTGCAGAGGAAGAGTCAGTTCATGCAGAGACTCCACAGCTACTGGACCCTGAAGAGGCAGAGCCGTAATGGCGTCCCGCTGCTGAGACGGCTCCAGACGCACCTGCAGTCGCAGCGCAACACAGACCCGCTGCCCGTCACGGTGAGCACACGCACACACACACATAGAGAACATTGTCATGTAGAGATTACAGCTGACAGGAGACACTACATTGAGCTTGTAAATCAGGTTTAACCAACGTGGAGCGAAAGATTACAGTTTACATGTGTTCTTCTGTTAATCATAGCGAGATTAAAGCATTAATGCACAGGAAACAGTAACATGTGGAGCTTTAACGAAGATTATTCCTTCATTATTCAGTATTTGTGTCCTCCCAGACAAATATTAAAGCATTTCACCCTCATTTGTGTCTGTGCCTGCCTTCATGTGTAAATGTGTGTGTGCGTGTGTGCGTGTGTGCGTGTGTGCGTGTGTGCGTGTGTGTGTGTGTGTGTGTGTGTGTGTGTGTGTGTGTGCGTGCAGAGGGACGGCGAGGAGAAACACTCGGTGCTGAAGGAGCAGCTGAAGGCGTGGCAGCGTCTCCGTCATGACCTGGAGAGAGCCAGACTGCTGGTGGAGCTGATCCGCAAGAGGGAGAAGCTGAAGAGAGAGACGGTCAGACACACACACACACACACACACACACACACACACACTCACACACTTCACATAATAATATTATAATGAATATTGGAGAGTTTATTGTTATTAAATGCGGGTGTCATGGTGGTGCAGTGGCCTCGCAGTAAGAAGGTCTCTGGTTCGAGTCTCGGCTGGGTCAGTTGGTGTTTCTGTGTGGAGTCTGCATGTTCTCCCCGTGTTGGTGTGGGTTTCCTCCGGGTGCTCCGGTTTCCGCCTCAAATCCATTCGGCGGTTGGCGGTTCATTCCGCTGTGGCGACCCCAGATTATTAAAGAAACTAAGCCGAAAATAAAATGAATGAATTAATAAAGGCACATTATTATTACTATTATTATTGATATTAATAATAATGATAATTATTATTTGTTATTATTATTATTATTATTATTATTATTATTATTATTATTTATCATTATTATTATTATTATTATTATTAATATTAATATTAAATATTATTGTCATTATTATTTGTTGTTGTTATAATAATAATAATAATTAATAATAATAATAATAATAATAATAACAATACAAATATTATTATTATTTAATATTGTTGTTGTTATTAATATTATTATTTATTATTTATTAGTACTATTTGTTGTTATTATTAATATTATTTATTATTATTATAATTTATTATTGTTGTTGTTATTATTTTAATTTTTTATTATTATTATTAACATTAATATTTAATATTATTATTATTATTATTTATTATTATTATTATTTATTGTTATTATAATTATCATTTATTATTATTAATAATAATATTATAACTGGTTATTATTATTATTGATATTATTTATTATTAATATTATTTATTATTATTGTTGTTATTAATATTATTGTTTATTATTTATTATTATTGTTTGTTGTTATTAATATTAATATTATTATTATTATTTATTATTATTGTTGTTATTAATATTATTATTTATTCATTCATTCATTTTCTTGTTGGCTTAGTCCCTTTATTAATTAGTGGTCGCCACAGCGGAATGACCTGCCAACTTATCCAGCATTTGTTTTTTACGCAGCGGATGCCCTTTTAGCCACAACCCATCTCTGGGAAAATTATTATTTAATATTCATTATTATTATTTGTTGTTATTATTGTTATTATTATTATTATTATTATTTATTATTATTATTATTATTATTTATTATTATTATTATTATTATTTATTAATATTATTATTATTATTATTTTTATTAATTTTATCATTATTATTCTGCTTAACGTGATGTGTCTGCTAATCCTGAATCCTCTCTCTTCAACAACATCTCTTCTCTGATTGGTCTTTACTGGATTGAGGGGCGGGGTCAGCCTGTCACTCGCATCAGATCCTCCAATAGCAGGCCATATCCATTCAATCGCTTCCAAACACACTGCATGTTAACACGATGCAACACAGTCAAGCCCCGCCCACATGAACCTCTGAGCAGAGGAGAAACACCAGAGCCACTGCTGCTGGATGAAGAGCGTCAGCTACTGACACACTGATTTACTTGTGTGTGTGTTTGTGTGTGTGTGTGTGTGCGCGCAGATTAAGGTGCAGGAGATGGCGTTGGAAATGCAGCTCACACCTCTGCTGGTGTTGCTGCGCAGAACACTGGAGCAGCTGCAGGAGAGAGACACCAACAACTTCTTCACTGAGCCCGTCCCGCTGAGCGAGGTACACACACACACTGATGCACTCACACACACTCGTGCGCACAAATGAACACGCTCACATACACACATTCATACACGTTTATACACACACACACACACACACACACACACACACACACACACACACACACAGATGCATACAGACACACACGTATACACATTTATTCATATATATATATATATACAAACACACACACAATCATGTGCACAGACAACCCTAACCTACCTAACCCTCACACACTTGTGCACACACACATGCACAAATACACATACCCATTTGCACAGATGCACACACACTCACCTAGACACATACTTGCATATTTATTCATACACACACACACTGATAGATATACAGACTCATACTCTATATACAGACACTGATACATACACGCACACACACACACATACACACACACACAAATATACGCGAACGCATGTGCACACACTCATGCACAGACACACACACACACACACACATTCGTACACATTTACTCATACACACACCCACTTACGCACAAACACACACACACACTCACCTAGACACATTCACATTTATTCATACACACACATACACACACACACACACACATTTACTCATAAATACACACACTCACCTAGACACAATCACATTTATTCATACACACACACACACACACACA
>CAIGQQ010032672.1:102984-117057 GCA_903798035.1 Danio albolineatus | reverse complement strand
ACACACACACAAATATACGCAAACGCATGTGCACACACTCATGCACAGACACACACACACATATATAAACATACACCCTAACTCACACACAGATACAAACAAACACACATACACACACACACACACACACACACACACATTTGTGTGTTTTCATCTTGTAAATGTGATTATTGTCAGTTTTGGACACACTAGATTATAGAGATCCTGAACACTGTGTTTGTGTGTGTGTGTGTGTGTGTGTTTGTGTGTGTGTGTGTGTGTGTGTGTGTGTGTGTGTGTGTGTGTGTGTGTGTGTGTGTGTTCTTCAGGTCCCGGACTATCTGGACCACATCGAGCGGCCGATGGACTTCCATAAGATGTGGAAGTGTGTGGAGTCGCACCGCTACCTGAGCTTCGAGGCCTTCGAGGGCGATTTCCTGCAGATCGTCAACAACTGCCTGAAGTACAACGCTAAAGACACGGTGTTCTACCGCGCGGCGCTGCGGCTGCGGGAGGCTGGAGGGGTGGTGCTGCGGCAGGCGCGCAGGCAGGCCGAGCGCATCGGCTTCGACTATGAGACGGGTCTGCATCTGCACCGAGAGCCCAGCCCCGAGAACACACACACACACCAGCGGGACAGAGAGCGCGAGCGCGTCTACATAGAGGAGGGTCAGTTTCACACACACACACACACACACACACACATGCAGTTTATGTGATGTGTTGATTGGATTGAACCGAGTTGCTTGTGATGTCATCAGTACTGACTGTAGCAGTGTGTGTGTGTGTGTGTGTGTGTGTGTGTGATGTCATCAGTACTGACTGTAGCAGTGTGTGTGTGTGTAATGTAAGCTGTACTGACTGTAATGGTGTTGTGTGTGTGTCAGAGCTGCTGTCGGAGAGCTGGCGGCGCCTCCCGGTGGACGAGCAGCTCCAGATCCTGCAGAGCCGCTACGAGGAGGCGGCGTCCAGGAAGCACAGCATCGGCCAGCAGCGCAGAGCCAAAGCGCTGAAGAAGGAGATGACGGCGCTGCGGAGGAAGCTGGCGCACCCACGGGACACACTCCTGCTGGACACACACACTCACGCGCTCTCACACGAGGCCGGACTGCTGGAGCGCGGAGCCACCATACACCACAGCGCTGGGGGAGCCCGGCACGAGGAGGGAGAGAGCAGCGGCCACCAGATCAAAGGTGATGCGCACACACACACACACACACACACACACACACACAGAAAGAGAGAGCAGCACACACATATATGGAGAGTGAGGCTATAACTCTGTCCAGTGTAGTGTGTGTGCTCCTCCTGCTGGTCTCCACTGATCTTCAGTCCAGCAGTAGAGCAGAGTGTGGAGCTCCATCAGCAGAGGAGCAGCAGAGTTCTGCTTCAGTCCTGCACTGCACACAGCATTATGGGGACACAGCAGAGTCCAGAAGAGGACGGAGTGCTGCTGCGCGTCTGTGAGCGAGACAGCGAGTGTGTGTGATGATCAAGAGCCGCGGCGTCCAGAGGAACGTCACCAAACCATCAAGAAGAAGATCCACATCCTGCAGGAGGAGCTGTGGAGGCCAGAGGGAGCTGTCTGAGAGCAGGACTGGACTAGACATGATCTAGAGCGGCCCACCATGCCTTCATATGTCTGGTATTTTTTAGGGACTCTCCGTAAGAGTAATGTTTTATATATATATAGTGAGAGAGATAGATCGATAGAAGTATAATTTTATAAAATAAATATTACAAATATTAGAAAGATTGAATAAAAGAGTAAAGACTGATCTTCATTTGATGTTGGCCAACATGTAAACAACACGTGATCGATATAGTATTACTCATTCATTTTCTTTTCGGCTTAGTCCCTTTATTAATCCGGGGTCGCCACAGCGGAATGAACCGCCAACTTATCCAGCATTTGTTTTACGCAGCGGATGCCCTTCCAGCTGCAACCCATCACTGGAAAATATCCATACATTCTTATTTACACACATACACTACGGACAAGCTTACCCAGTTCCCCTATAGCGCATGTGTTTGGACTGTGGGGGAAACCGGAGCACCCGGAGGAAACCCACACCAACACGGGGAGAACATGCAGACTCCACACAGAAACACCAACTGACCCAGCTGAGACTCGAACCAGCGACCTTCTCACTGTGAGGCGACAGCGCTACCTACTGCGCCACACCAGCGGGACACATGGCTAAACAGTGAGAAATTAACGTTTTTAAAGCGTGCACGGCTCTCGCTTGTACTGTAGCCTATATGTGACGCACATGTAAACAACACGTGTGTTCTGGGCGAGCGAGTCAGCATTTCTGCACTGAATTTCTGCACTAAACAGCTGTTCTAAACTAATGTTCTCCACAGACTGTGCCGTCGCTGGTTTAAAAGGCGACTGTACACAGTTTGCGTAGATTACGCAGCCGCGTCCTCAAGGCTCACAGATTTGGACGGTCACAGAATATGGTGTAACACCGGCTCTGTGTCACCTCAGCAACCGCCCTTAAACCCCAACTTGATTCTGATTGGTCAACGCTCAGCCAATCGTCAAGTGTGCTGATGGTAAACTTAAAAAGCACAGTCAGTCTCGCAGTTCCTGTCAGCTTCCTGTAGCCAATCAGACACAGAAGCCTGGGATCAGATACACAACAGTTTCTAGGATAGAATTATAACTAGAAATAATTTAAAAACAACATGCACACCGGCCCACAGAGGACGCGGCCCACCGGGAATCTCCCAGTTGTCCCGATGCCCAGTACATGCCTGTCTGAGAGGCACGTCCGGCTGATGACCCTGATTTACCCAGAACACATCAGCCCACAGCTGACCCTGACCCAGAGCGACTCTCCTGTGTCCAGCAGAGCTGTTGGTCTGGAGCTCCACAGGGTCAGTAGACATGAGCGGCTGCTGTAGACAAACCTCTGCTCACTTCTGCTGATGCCAGACGCCGGTGTCAGTGGAGCAGCGGTGGAGATCTGGAGCTGTGGAGCATGTGTTGTTCTCTGAGGAGTCCACCTTCACTGTCTGTCCCACATCCGGGAGAGTTATGGTGTGGAGAAGCCCCACAGAAGCGGCCCACCCAGACTGCTGACGCCCAGAGGGAAGCATGGGGGATCAGGGATGGTTTGGGCTCCGTATCATGGTGTTCACCAGGCCCAATACTGGTCTTCGATGGGTGCTGGGTCACATCCAAGGACGACCCAACCATTCTGGAGGACCATGTGACCCAATGGGTCAAACACTGTCTCCTGAAGGCGGTGGTGTGTGTCAGGATGATAACGCAGCGATACACACAGCAGGACTGGAGACAGAGGGCTCTGATGAACATGACAGTGAAGTTGAACATCTCCCATGGCTTGCACAGTACCCAGAGCTAAACATTATTGAGCACTCTGGGGTGTTTGGAGGAGCGAGTCAGGACAGGTGTTCCTCCAGCAGCATCAGCAGTGACCTGAACACTATTCTGGAGAAGAGCAGCTCTGAGTCCCTCTGGCCGCTGTGCAGGACTCCTGTCTGTCACTCACAACACTGAGGGGGAGGAGCTACAGCAGATGATGAGTTACTGTGCTCCAACACCAGGCCTTCAGTTTCAGTCTCCAGCGCCTGTATAAATATACACAGATCTATATCTATTTATCATGTTATGAGTCCTATATTAAACTATTCTGTGTGTCAGTGTGTTGGACTGTGCCGTTCTCCTTGACGTTCTGTGTGTGTTGTGTATGTGTTCTGCAGATCTGAGTTCCTCCTCTTCAGCTCTGGCTCCTGAAGTGGGCCGCCGCACCTCTGTCCTGTTCTCCAAGAAGAACCCTAAAGTCTCTGGTCCCCCGAAACGCCCTGGCCGGCCCCCGAAGAACCGCGAGGTGCTGCACGGCCCCGGGGTGTTGAGCTCCAGCCCCATCGGGCCCCCGCAGCTGCCCTCGCTCACAGCCTCCCGCAAGAGGACACACAGCCCGCAGTCCAGCTCCAGCTCCGAGTCCGACAGCGAACACGAGCACCTCATCCTGGGTATGTCTGACCTCTGACCCCACAAACCCCCCCAGCAGCTTCAGTGACTGACGGTACACACCTGGGCCCGTGTTCACAACACATCCTAAAGTCTGAGTGAAATCCACATGTACAGTGTTTATTTACTAGTGCACATTAATATTCTTAAGGTGAATGATGCACAGAAATAAACCCCTCCCTCTTACTCAAAATTCCTACGAGAGAATGATGTGCAAAGCCCCGCCCCCTACTTTTCAACTATGGAATGGTGCACAAAAAAATAAAAAGCCCCTCCCCTACTCAATATTCTTATAAGGGAATGTTGCACAAAATGAAAGCCCCGCCTCCTACTCAATATTCTTATAAGGGAATGTTGCACAAGAAGAAAGCCCTGCCTCCTACGCGATATTCTTATAAGGGAATGTTACACAACAAGAAAGCCCCGCCCCCTACTCAACATTATTAAAAGGGCAAGTTGCACAAAAAGAAAGCCCCGCCTCCTACTCAATATTCTTATGAGGGAATGTTACAAAACAAGAAAGCCCCGCCTCCTACTCAATATTCTTATGAGGGAATGTTACAAAACAAGAAAGCCCCGCCTCCTACTCAATATTCTTATAAGGGAATGTTGCGCAAAAAGAAAGCCCCGCCTACTAATCAATATTCTTATGAGGAAATGTTGCACAAAAAGAAAGCCCCGCCCCTCACTCAATATTCTTATGAGAGAATGTTGCACAAAATGAAAGCCCCGCCTCCTACTCTATTCTTATAAGGGAATGTTGCTCAAAAAGAAAGCTCCGCCTTCTACTCAATATTCTTATAAGGGAATGTTGCACAAAACGAAAGCCCCGCCCCTACTCGATATACTTATGAGGGAATGTTGCACAAAATGAGAGCCCCGTCCCTAATCAATATTCCTATGAGGGAATGTTGCACAAAAAGAAAGCCCCGCCCCTACTCAATATTACTACAAAGGATTGATACACAAAGAATACCCTGCCCCCTAATTAATATTCTTTCAAGGGAATGGTGCACAGAAAGAAAGCCCCGCCCCTACTCTAGTATTCCTATGAGGGACTGATTGAGCAAATAAACGAAGCCCCGCCCCTACTCAATATTCCGTTTCAGTTGTAAGTGCATCATCATACTGAAATAAAACTGCTTCTTAAGATTAAGAGTAGCTCCTAACCTGCCGATTTAGGAGAGCATACACTGTTTATAGTGTGTATTTGTGAATAGTCACACTTCAGGTACAACTCTGCCTATTATTAAACCATCAATTAAGACTTTTAGCTCAATAAACCACTGATTGTCTGCTTATTATTAGTTCTAAATGTAGCAGTAGTGTTTAAGGGATGTAGAAAAATATCATGCAGGATATGTGCCTTATAATTACTGATTAACAGCAGATCTCTTAATAATTGGCAGGTAATGAGAAAATTAAAAACAAACGATGATGAATGAATAAGAAACACATACATACAAAAATATAGAAAGCAAAGAATTAGTGAAAATATAAAGTACATACATTGATAAATAAATTAAAATACATTTTTAATTAATATTATAAAGATTTAAGTCTTTAAATCAATGCAGTCTTAATTTTATGTTGTGGTTTCACAATGTAAAGCTAGCAGTGTTTTGCTAAACCCAGCTCATCTGTTTTCATATGACGGTGATGGCTGCAGTTCCTTTAATAACCACAAGGGAGAGACAAAGTCAAATGATGTTTTACTAAGTCAATGTTACTAAAGTCAATCTAAATAAGTTCTAACAGTTCTTAAACAGTTAAAGACAGGACAAGGCTCACATAGAGAGATGTGATTTATCACATCAAACGCCAATCACACATTTAACAAACAAGCTTGTGCTATCAGCTTAGTCCCTTTATTCATCAGGGGTCGCCACAGCGGAATGAACCACCTACTATTCCAGCATATGTTTTACACAGCGGATGCCCAGTAATGGGAAACACTTATACACACTCATACACTAGGGCCAGTGTAGTTGATCAGTTCCCCTATAGCGCATGTGTTTGTACTGAAACCGGAGCACCCGGAGGAAACCCACACCAACACGGGGAGAACATGCAGACTCCACACAGAAACACCAACTGACCCAGCCGAGACTCGAACCAGAGACCTTCTTAATGTGAGGCCACAATGCTAACCAGTGTGCCCTTAGATTTCAGATATATATAGTTTCATGTCTGATTTTAGTTATAGAGTTATAAATATGCACATATGTGTTCAAATATATAAACTCTGAGTATTGTGCATACATGATTTTACACATTAGTACAGTTACGCTTAATATTTAGGGGCATTATTGTTCCTATTGATGATCTGCTCCCTTCAGTCCTCAGTTTGACAGATTGTCAGCTTTAATTCACATTAAACATCAGTCAAATGCATCAACAAACACTTAAAATCAGCACATTATAACACTACTGTTTGAATTGATATATTTCATTATATTGTTTGTCAGGCTGTGTGTTTTCTTAACAATTAATACACAAAAAACAAACACTTAAAATCAGCTCTAGTTTTGGCACACTGAGGAAAGCCCCACACGTCTCTCTGAGTGAGTCAGATGTTGATTCAGAGCTGTGAATGCTGGGAAATCCCTCCATCGGAGCATGAGAAAAAACACTTCTGTCACTACTGTAATGACACAACAGCGCATCAGCACACACACACAGTGCTTCACATACAGTCGAGGGCACAATCGTCAATATTTATTCTTCAAATTTCTCTTTCACAGGGTAAGGAGGTTTTCACAGTGTTTCCACTCATTTGTTTTCTCCTGGAGAAAGTCTTTATTTTATTATTTTTATTTTCTTTAATTTATTTTATTTGTTTTATTTGAATATGAGCACAACCTCTGAAATATTATTTGGTTGAAACACTTTATTTACTCTGAACATGCATGTTGAATAGTAGAGTATATTAGGTTATTACTAGGCCCACACGGAATCTGAGCACGCAGATGTTTAGCCCATCATAGATTTTATAGATTTATAGACTTTAATATCATGATTTTCTGTAAAGCTGCTTTGAAATGATGTGTGTAATTAAACACAGTTGTGTAACTCTGCGTGTGTGTGTGTGTGTGTGTGTGTCAGATCTGCACAGTAATGGTTTTGGTGGAAGCGGTCAGCCGAAGACGGAGAGTTTTCTGGTGTACAGGAATGAACGCAGCCTGCCGAGATCCAGCTCCGACTCCGAGTCCACCAGCAGCAGCAGTAGCAGCGCCGCGTCTGACAGGACCAGGTATACACACACACACACACACACACACAGTTTTAGTGGTAAAAATGTGTATGAGCCCTGGATATCTGGACTAGAAACAAGACTCGGGGTGTACTCGCACTATGTACAGTTCCTCAGCACGCTTGTCCCCCTCCCGTCTCCCCCTCGGCCCGCACTCACATTACACTGGGGCCTGAGCCTCTTCCATCATGGATGATGCGCTGTTCAGTGTCAGAGAAGCGTCTCGCTCAGCACAGTGGACATTTCTTTCTCTCATTATCTGGTTTCAGTGGTTTGATATGCAGTGATACACAGTCAGATATTCCCCCGCACAGATCAGCCACTGCTGACGCTCATAAACACTCATGACGTCCTCGTGCTGCAGGAATGAGGAGGTCTGCTGAAGGTGCAGCTGTGGTGCAGTGAGGGGTTTGTGTCCACAATAATCTCCCACAGTTTGTGTTCATTAAACAGTGAGAATGATGAGGAAATCCAGATCAAACAGTCCCTAAAGTCACGTCTCCTCTTCAGTTTGGGGCTCAGGCGCGCTCTGCACTCACACTACAAGCGGAGTGCGCCAAAGCCCAAGTGAACCGCACCGCTCAGACACACCTCTTCAACCGAACCGCTCGGTGGAAATGAGGCGTAATGGCAGCAGTTTCGCATCCAGGCGGGTTGTTCATACAGCATGGAGTTGAATATCTGCTAGTCTGAGATGAGTCTTGAGCTCGACCTGTGATTATAGTTCTGTGTGTTTCTGTTTCCAGCACAACACCGTCTAAACAGGGCCGAGGGAAAACCTCCTTCTCCCGCTCCGCATTCCAGGAGGACAGCAGTGAGGAGACGTCCGGCACCGAGAACGACTCGTACTCTATAGGAGGATCCAGAGGAGTGTCCCACTGTGAGCAACACACACACACACACACACACACACACACACACACACACACACACACAAATACTCAGACTACTGTAGTTGAGTAGTGTATCTCAGGAGTTGTACTTTACTGAGTAGTTTTATAAATGTGGACTTCTCCTTCCCCTTGAGCACATGTTTAGTGCAGTATCGGTGCTTTTCCTCCACTACTGTCCTTCATCCTGCAGTCACTACTGTATTTCTGTCTTGTCTATGGTCATTGTCTACAGTAGAAAGATCAGTCCTGTGATTCCTGTCCAATTAAATCACACATAGAAAGTAAATCACATCATACTGAACAACCTCAAGACATGGGCGCTTTATAAACGCAGCAAACCTTTGGGAAACATTAAACATGTCCAAGAAGATGTTCAAAATCTGCACACGCAATGATCCAGAGACTGTTTATAGACTGCATGTGACTGACAATGATGGATGTCGACTGGATGAGGACTGAAATCACCAAACAGCCTTAAACTATCACTAATGGAACCAATGAAGGATGGAAGGAAGGGCCAAATAAAAGGAAGGACCGAACAACGAATGAAAGGAAGGATCGAAGAACCAAATAAATGAAGGAAGAATTCAAGGAAGGACTGAACAAACTAAGGAAGGAAGAAGGAAGGAAAGAATGAACAAAGGACCTAATGAAGGAAGGAACAAAAATGTGAAAGAATGAATGAGCGAACAAATGAAGGTAGGAAAGAAGGAAGGACCAAATGAATGAAGGAAGAATTCAAGGAAGGACTGAACAAACTAAGAAAGGAAGGATGGAAGGAATGAACAAAGGACCTAATTAAGGAAGGAACAAAAATATGAAAGAAAGAATGAGCGAACAAATGAAGGGAGGAAAGAAGGAAGAACCAAACGAATGAAGGAAGAATTCAAGGAAGGACTGAACAAACTAAGAAAGGAAGGAACGAACAGACGAATGAACAAAAGGACCTAATGAAGGAAGGAACAAAAATATGAACGAACGAACGAGTGAACGAAGGAAGGAGGGAACAAACGAATTAATGAAGGAAGAAGAGAACAAACTAATAACTGAAGGAAGGTTGGAAGGAATGAATGAAAATAGGAAGGTCCCTTAATACAGCACATGTTGTGTGTGCAGGGATGTGTAAACGTAACATTCTGTAAAGCATCAGCTTCTCTACAGTGTAATACTCACTGCTCACTACTCTTGAGTACTTCTAAAAGCTCTACTGTTTACTCATACTCTGAGTAATGTTTACTACAGAGACTTTAAATCTACTGCACTACATTTTGGGCAAGTAATGGTACTTTTACTGGAGTATGATTTCTCAGTACTCTCTCCACCACTGAGGAAGTGGAATTGGACAGTCTAGTGTACACCCTTACCCTATAGGAGGATCCAGAGGAGTGTCTCACTCTGAGCAACACACACACACACACACACACACTTCCCCCAATCTGGCTTGTGTGTAAGCTGAGCCGTGTGTGAAAGCTGACCTGTATATGTGTGTGTGTGTGTGTGTGTGTGTCAGTGGTGCGGGGCAGAGGTCGCTCTGGATGCTGGATGAGCTCAGATGATTACAGCTCTCTGGATGCTCTGGATCTGGTGTGGGCCAAATGCAGAGGATACCCATCATACCCTGCTCTGGTGAGTCTCCATGCCATGTGTGTGTGTGTGTGTGTGTGTGTGTCTGTATCTGCGTGTCTGAAGATGTGTGATCGTATAAACACACAGGCTATGGGTCTCTGTGGTAGACAGTAGGACATCTCTCTCAGTGATGTGTGTGTGTGTGTGTGTGTGTTCCTCAGATCATCGACCCTAAGATGCCACGTGAGGGAGTGTTTCACCGCGGTGTGCCGATCCCCGTCCCGCCTCTGGAGGTGCTGAAGCTGGGAGAGCAGATGACCCAGGAGGCCCGAGAACACCTGTTCCTGGTGCTGTTCTTCGACAACAAGAGGACCTGGTGAGTGTGTGTGTGTGTGTGTGTGTGTGAGCAGATAACACAGGAGGCCCGAGAACACCTGTTTCTGGTGCTGATCTTTGTGTTCTTCAGTGTGTGTGTGTGTGTCTTCCGCTCTGAGTGTGTGTGCAGTGTTTCCGCTGTGGTTTACAGTGTTTCCTTCAGCAGAATCTGATGAGAATCTCCATTATGTACATCAGCCTGACTTTTTATTCCTACTTTAAATGTTAATAACACACACACACACACACACACACACACACACACTGCACTGCTTCATCACGGCTCTCTGTGAGCCATATCTAAAATATAACATCTATGATCCACAGCAGAGGCGCAGGCAGCTACAGTAAACAGCTCCAGATCAGTTGTGCTGTTAAGAATCTCTGATATTCTCCAAGATTTGCTCAGCTGCGTGTGTGTGTGTGTGTGTGTGTGTGTGTGTGTGTGTGTGTGTGCTCATGAATGAATATGTCAGTAAAACCCCTTCAATTTTGCAATTAATCTAATTAGTATTCGTCTTCAGTGAACAGTTAGCCTGTGTTAATGAATCCCCTGAAATAAATGAATCTGTTCTGGAACTGCAGTCCTCCTCTGATGATTCTGATTGGCTGAAATATGCTCAGCCACGCCCCTCCATCCGTTAGTTTGCCGTTAGTGAAGGATAAGAGGCGGAGCTCCTCAATAAACCCCGCCTCCTACTCAATATATTTGGTTTGGGTTGGAAATGCATCATCATACTGAGATAAGAGACTGAAGCCACCTTGAGTTCACACAGATTCACTGAATCGTTCATTCTGCATGATTGATTCGTTCAGAAATGAATCAGTTTGAAATCTTTATGAATGAATCAGTTACTCAAATGATTCCTTCAGGAACAGATTAGTTTGGATCGATTCAATATTAGTCTATATTTTGTCTGAAAAATCACAGAATTTTGACTGTCATGTTGATATTTGGGAAAAACAGCACTCTTGAACTACACTCAGCGGCCACTTTATTAGGTACACCTCACTAGTACCGGGTCGGACCCGTTTCGCCTTCAGAACCGCCTTAATCCTCCGTGGCAGAGATTCAACAAGCTGCTGGAAATATTCCTCAGAGGTTTTGCTCCATATTGTCATGATAGCATCACGCAGTTGCTGCAGATTTGTCGGCTGCACATCCATGATGCCAATCTCCCGTTCCACCACATCCCAAAGGTGCTCTATTGGGTTGAGCTCTGGTGACTGTGGAGGCCATTTGAGTACAGTGAACTCATCGTCATGTTCAAGAAACCAGTCTGAGATGATTCCCGCTTTATGACATGGAGCGTTCTCCTGCTGGAAGTAGCCAAGGAGCGTCTGACGCTTCTGCAGTTGATGGTCGCGTTACTGTAGTGTCTGTGTGTGTGTGTGTGTGTGTGTGAGATGACAGAACAGTGTTCTCAGTGTTTGCGCTGCAGTCTGACCTTCTGTTTGATCCGTCAGCGATTCTGAACATCCTGTGAACACGGAGAAACTAGCACAGAGGAAACAACAGCAGAACACTGACGACAGCTGAACGTGTGTGTGTGTGTGTGTGAGAGTCCGTGTGTGTCTGAGTATGTTTGTTTGAGTGTGTGTTTGAGTGTGTGTGTGTGTTTGAGTGTGTGCGAGTCCGTGTGTGTGTGTCCGTGTTTGTTTGAGTGTGCGTCAGTGTGTGTCTGAGTATGTTTGTTTTAGAGTGTGTTTGAGCGCGTGTGTGTGTGAGAGTCCGTGTGTGCATCTGTGTGTGTGTGTGGGAGTCTGTGTCTGAGTATATGCGTTTGTTTGTGTGTGAGAGTCTGTGTGTTTGTTTGAGTGTGTGTTTGCGTGTAAGAGTCTGTGTGTGCATCTGTGTTTGTGTGTGTGTCTGAGTATGCTTGTTTGAGTGTGTGAGTGAGGGCGTGTGTGTCCGTGTGTTTGTGTGAGTCTGTGTGTGTCTGAGTATGTGTGTTTGAGTGTGTGCATCTGTTTGTTTGAGTGTGTGTGTGAGTCCGTGTGTTTGTGTAAGTCAGTGTGTGTCTGAATATGTTTGAGCGAGCGTGTTTGTGTGTGTGTGTGTCTGTGTGAGTCCGTGTGTGTCTGAGTATGTGTGTTTGAGTGTGTGTGTTTGTTTGACTGTGTGTGCATGTTTTGATTTTGTGTAAGTTTGTGTGTGTGTGTGTGTGGGTCTGTGCATCTGTGTGCATGTCTGAGTCTGTATGTGTGTGTTCGAGTGCTTGCATCAGTGTGTGTGTGTTTGTGCATGTTTTTGTGTGTGTATCTGAGTGTGTGTGTGTTTAAGTGTGTGCTTTTGTGAGTGTGCATTCTGTGTGCATGTCTGTGTATATGTGTTTGTGAGTGTGCATGTCTCTGTGTGTCTGTGTGTGAGTGTGTGATTCAGTGCATACATAAGTGTGTGTGTATCAGTTACACTTTGAGTAAGTGAGAGTGTGTGTGGGTGTGTGTTTGAGCATGTGGGTGTGTGTGTTTATACATGTGCTTGAAAATGTGTATGTGTGTATGTATGTTTTGAATGTATATTTGAGTGTTTGCATGTCTCAAAGTGCGTGTGTGTATGTGTGTATCTCAGTTTGTGCTTGATTTGGTGTGTGTTTCAGTGTGTGTGTATTTTGTTTGAGTGTGTGTGCGTATGTGTGTGTAAAAGAAAAGTCATATCCGAGTATTTGTGTATTTACATGTGTGTGTGTCCGTCTGTGTCTGTGTAAGTGTATGAGAGTGTGTGTGCATATGTATTTGCCAGGGTGTGTGTATGTGTGTGCGTATTTTTGTTTCTATGTGTGTGAATGTGTGTCTTTGAATAAGATTGTGTGTCTGCGTGTGTATTTGTGTTTTTCTGTGTGTGTGTGTGTGTGTGTACAGTTTTAGCTATACAGTGAGAACTCAAACCAGCCGCTAGTGTTGATGTTTCTCTGTATTAGTCTCTGATGTGTGTGTGTGTGTGTGTGTGTGTGTGTGTCCTCAGGCAGTGGCTGCCGCGCTCTAAGCTGGTTCCTCTGGGTGTGAATCAGGATCTGGATAAGGAGAAGATGCTGGAGGGCAGGAAGTCCAACATCAGGAAGTCAGTGCAGGTGGCGTACCACAGGGCCATGCAGCACCGCAACAAGGTGCAGGGAGACCCCAGCAGCGACACCAGCGACACCGACTGACACACACACACACACACACTCCTCTCTCCTCTGGTGCTAAAGAGCTTCAGCCTGATGTCACATCTGTATGTGTGTTTATGTGTGTTTGTGTGAGACAGTGTGTGTGTGTGTGTGTGTGCGTGCGTGTGTGCTCACGTGTGTGTGTGTGGATGTGGCTGTGAGTGTGTATATAAAGACACACACGAACACACATAGACCTCTCAGACACACACCACACATACATACACACTCAATCTCTCTCTCACACACACACACACACACACACACACACACACACAGAATCAGTGCTGACCACAGATGAACACTGAGATCGTAAAACACGTGTGAAACCACAAGCCCAGACTGAGCCCCGTGTGTGTGTGTGTGTGTGTGTGTGTGTGTTTGTGAGAGATAGTGTGTTAGACAGGGAAAGACAGAGTGCATGTGTGTATGTGTTTGAAAATGAGCGTGTTTGAGAGAAAGTGTGTGTGTGCGTGCGTGCTCTAGTAAGTGAAGCTCCTGCTGCACTGGAGTGCTGAGGGTGCAGGAGGTGTGCAGGTGAATCTCGCTCATGTATTTATTTGTTCTTCCGGTCCACATCTGTTGCGTGCGTGCGTGCGTGCGTGTGTGAGAGTGTGTGTCTGCGTGCGTGAGTGTGTGTCCCGTGTCCCCCTCGTGCTCTGTGTTGTTGATGAAGCAGAATCATGACTAGCTGTGGTCTGATCATGTGCCAGTTCTGTCACTGTAGATCTTTTATATATGTACAAATAACACACGCCATAGACTTTAATAAAATGGGTTGAGTTTTGTACAGCGGCTTCCTCACGTGTGTGTGTGTGTGTGTGTGTGTGTGTGTGTGTGTGTGTGTGTGTG
>CAIGQQ010032672.1:66829-80364 GCA_903798035.1 Danio albolineatus | reverse complement strand
CAGTAGGTCTTCAGCAGTATTGGTGATGATTGGGATGCAGATCAACAGATGATTCATGGGAAACACCCACCTTCTGACACTTTCACACATGATCAACTAGAGGTTGAGTTATTATTTGTTGCTCTTACAGAAGAGATCCACCTCAAGACTTCAGTCAGGGAGTGTAGGTTTGAATCTAATTAACTACACGAACATTAGAAGAGTGTGCTCCATAAAGTGTGTACGTGAGTGTGAATGTAATGAAGTTCTGCATCCGCCTTTAGTTATGATCACATGACCCACCCGCCAACCTCATTTGCGTCGCTTCAGTCCCATTCTCAATTCTCTCATGGTGCATTATGGGATAGCGGAGCGTACACTGGATGTGCACTTCAGCATCTCAGCTATAGTAGCAGGAGGTCATTCAGGTACTTCTGCAATACTGTTTTTGCAATATTCTGACATACTTCTCCGTTCGTACGTTATAGTATATATAGTTATAGTATAGTATAGTATAGTGCAGGGTCTGCATCTCAGTCCTCACTATACAGCCTGTTCGCATATTGTGATATTTACCCTCCATCAGCAGTTATTTATGTAATGATCATACTGAAGTAAACAGTTTTTCTGAGCTTAAAGGTCACGTGAAATTAAATTGAAGTGTTTTAGATGTTAGTATCAGTATGGTAGTCTTCAGGAAATCGATAAGCTGGTGCTCTCAAAAATTTCAGAATTTTCATTTTGAAGATGTAAAGATCTAAAGTTTACAGTTCGTCTCCTCCTCATTAATGCATCAGTGATTTGGTTGTCGTCGTCTCCTACTTCAGTTTCTTATCAAATCTTCTGACCAATCAGATGCTCTGATATGCCCCGCCCCCTTTTTCTGTTCATTTGATGCGCTAGAGCTCAACCTCTCACTGGCAGAGCTGTGAAAAAAACAACATGCGATTGGCTGATTTTTATAAAGGGGAGGGGCTACTATATGCCCCGCCCTCTCTTCATGTTTCAGTTGAGATTACCTCAAACTTAAAATAAAACTGCACATTTTAAAGCACTTCACTGCACTGTAAAACCCGGTAAGTTAAGGTAACTCAAACCATTTGAGTTCAAAAACTAACCCTAATGAGTACTGGGAACGTAATCCATTTGAGTAAACGAAGCAATTTGAGCATGGTAAAACCCAATAAATGAAGAGAACTCAAACCAACCGAGTACTGTAAAACCCAGTAAGTTCAGGCAACTCAAACCGTTTGCTACAAACTATTTGAGTTAAACTAATCTATATGAGTACTGTGAACTTACTCCATTTAAGTTGAAGTAATCAGTAGGGCCAGACGGAATCTGCGGACATTTTTTGCTATTTCTGCGGAGTATTTTTTAAAAATCTGCGGATTTATGCGGAGTGATTTTGGGAGCATCATAACTAAAACTTTAATATATGAAATAAAAAGTAATACCCTTTTAACTTTAATTTAATGTTTACAATGCAAATCCAATTAGATCCACTTTATTTGGTAAACAAAGCAAGCCTCTCATATAAAATCTCTACTAAAAGACAGAAAATATTACTTTACAAACTGTATTGTAAATAAATCATATGAATATTTTTATATTAGTCAATATTATTACTGAAATTAATTTGAAAACTGATTAAATATACATTTACACACATTTACACCAGTAAATAAACAGAATTAATGATGGGCTAAAAATCTGTGGAATTATGCGCGCGCAGATTCCATGTGGGCCTAGTAATGAGGTGTTTAATTAACTCGTTACCCTCAACACTGAGCTCAAAGCTCCTCTCAAACAAGTAGAATTAACTTGCAGTGAATTTTGAGTTACCGACACTCATTTCATGTGATAAAGCTGACTGTTGGGTTTTACAGCGCGGAGATTTAAGGTTCTGACTGACTTTCCACACAGCAAACAGCTCCTCTTCGTCTCTCAGGTGTGGCGTTCTGCTTATTTCATATGTGACGTGCCTCAGACACTTTTACTCACTCACTCGCAGTATTGTTTGGGTTGCCAGGTATGCATTCCACGATCAGTGTCCACTGAAACGATTCAGCTCACAGTTTGAGTATGTGTGAAAGAAACGTTTCGGTGGCCTCAGCACATTATGAATGTGGGTTAAAAATCCACAACTGCATATCTAAAAGAGCACAAGTGTGCTGGGAAACCACCACTCTGGCAACCCCAGTATCCTAGATGTTTCAATGAAGAAAGCCTGAAGACTGATTTTACATTGAAGGAAATAAACAGTATGCCAGCCTCTCCTCTGTTCTCTGACGGATAAGACTAGTAATAATATGCTAAAGCAGAAACTATAGCTCCAGATTAATCAGATTTATCATAGACTCTTCTCTTTTTCTCCAATAAATATAGAAATCAAGACAAAATATTGAGGAAAAAGGTTATTTACAGGCTCCACACAGTGTTCGTCTTGGTGTTGTTACTCCTCATGCTGTTTTTATTGCACTGCAAAGTATGCTTTTCTTACTGTGAGTTTTAGTGAGATTTTCCTTCAAATGAGCTTAAATTAAATAGAGTTTTTTCCTTAAAACATGTTAAAAATTCTGCCAGTGGGGCTATTAACTTGTTTTTGTTTTGAAATGAAACTAATTCACAATTATGTCAAGCAAGGAAAATCAAACTTGATTGCAAACTTGCTGGTCTACACTGTTAGGATCCTGGATGCCTTAGCTTTTAAAGCTGAATCAAATTAAACTTATGAGTTCATTGAACTTATATTACCTTAAAACAGCTTGCGTAGCTTATAAAATTAAGTTACAACATGATTAACTTAGTTTAATAAGTTACAATGACCTAAAACACACATTAATATGTTAACATAATTGTTTACAGTGAAATGCTTCTTGAGTTAATTGTTTTAGATATTTGGACTGGAAAGAAGACCAAAACTCTACGTAAGAACAGCATGTCTTGCAGTGTGTGTGAGATGTGTTACTTGTATGTTGTCATTCGCATTGTATAAAAGCCATTGCGTAACGATTGCATGTGAAATAATTTATTAATGTTCAAATCATTCATGAGCACTCCTGTAGATAGTCTTCTGAAGGCAGCGTTAAACACATGTTGGCTGTAGAAATGTGAATATATGTGAACAGTATATTTTTGTATCAGTATAGTGTAAATAAACCTATCAAACACACATTCTCTGTTTATTTTGATCACACGACTGCTGTCCTTGTAAAACACGAATGATGAAACAGGCTTCATGTGGTCACTTTGATGTCATGTTATCTGTCTTTCCTCAACAGTTTGACCAACAGTAAAATGTATGCAAATGACTCTGTGTAGCGGGATGTTTACCAGTTCTACTGAGTAAGATCCAGCATGTTGTGATCTGGAAAAAGAAAGGGTTTTCTTTATTTAGACTTGTTGTTTTTAGAAATAATGAATCAAAATTAAGTTTTTCCTTAAAACAAGTTAAATAATCTGACAATAAGAACAAATTTTGTATGTAAATAACATTTTTCTTCGCACATCGGCAGTTTATTTTGCTTGTTTTAAGAAAAAACACTTCATTTTGACTCATTTCTGAAAACAACACAATGTTTGTTGCTTGTCTAGAAAATGATTTAAGAATATTTATTTCAAGAATAAAAACAGGTCTAAAATAGAGAAATACAGAGAAATAAAACTTCCACGTTGGATAAAAGTTAGTTTAATTTTTATAGAAATACAAAAAAATATTTTATTTAATTTAGTTAGAAAATATTTTATTACACTGCGGTAAAATTGCGCCAATTAAATGATCGAGCTTCACTGCAGAGTTAAACCAGCCAATCAGCTGTTTCAACGATTGACTGTGGCTCCGCCCATTTGTAAAATTTGATAGTTATTATGTGTAAACTTGAGAACTACGGAGAGAATCGGAAACAACAAAGATTATTATCAGGTAACCCTTCACAAACACCCGGTTAAAGCTCTCTTTTTCATGCTTAAAGTAGTTTTTGTCATAATAATCTGCGACAGCGACGCTAGAAAGTTCTATTTGATAATCTTCAGCGGCGTCGCGGTAAAATAATAGCATTATAATCACCTCAGGTGCACCTCATGTGCTTTACTCGGTGATAAACGCCACTAATGTGAGTTTGAACACTATTCTACCTCACACACTACTGAAAGCAGCAGTTCACCTCAGATATTTAAAATAAAATAACTAGCAAACTGTTCGAAAATGAAAGGCGGTGACGCCAACAAGCCTAAATTAACCTTATATAAGCCTGACTCAGCCCATACACTTTTAATGATGTTAAATTACTTTAATATGTATTAATTAGACTATTGCCTTTGTCATTTCATTTGGGAGTGCATGGCTGATGTTTAAAAGATTAGTTATTTAATATTTAATATTGTTGCAGACGCATTGGTTGTACAGTAGGCATGGGCTGGGATATGATTCATATGACACATTTTATTTGGAGAAACATTTAAAATGTTTTGGAGCGGTAAACATGTCAGGGAGAATAATAATGATTCATTGACTTCTGCTGTCTTCATTAGCCTTGAAAAAACTGATTTTATTACAAGTTAACATGGCATCTTTGGATGTCGTTTCTGCAGGAGATTAGGCATGGGCCGGTATAAGATTCTGACGGTATGATAACCTTGGATAAAAATATCACGGATATGACGGTATTGTGTTTACTGCTCTAAAATGTCTTTTTTAAGTGTCTGGCTAAAACAAAACCTTTTCCCCCTTGAACACAATATATTTTATTTTGAGAAACATTTAAAGTATTTTATAGCTGTAAACATGTCAGGCTACATAATGAAAATAAATCATTGACTTCTGCGGGCTTCATTTGTTTTAAAAAACACCGATTTCTTTACGATTTACACCTAAAAACAAACCAAAAAAATATATATATAAAAAAATTTACACATACATTTGGAACGGTTTAGCAAAAAAAGGTTGCTGTATGAAAACCTTGACTTTTCCAAACCGTGGTATACCTTGAAAACGGTTATCGCCCCATGCCTACAGGAGATACTGCTGTCCCAAACGCTAAAGAAATCATACACATACTGTAGGAACGGTATAACAGAATATTTGGCTGATTTTAAAACGTTGACTTTTCCAAACTGCGGTAAACCTTGAAAACATCCCATGCCATCCCATCCTATTATCCCATGCCTGACTGCTTGTCGCTGGAGTCTTGTGGCGTTGTGTGTACAGACCTGTAGACAGCCAGGTGAAAGGGTGGTTCTTTTTTTCTCAAAAAAATCGACCTTCTTGCGGTTATAGGCTTGTTTAGGCTACTATTAAATATAAATACTGCGTTTTAGTGACATTTTAAGCTACTACTATAGCTGAAATAGACTGTCGGATGGTCATCATAACCATAAAAAGTACATGCATGGTTTGCGCTACATTCATTCCTCCATGGCGGGGTGCCACACCTAAACTAATTCCCGCCACGACTACAGTACAACTTTTCATTCAAAACATTCATTCATTCATTCATTTTCTTTTCAGCTTAGTCCCTTTATTAATCAGGGGTCGCCACAGTGGAATGAACCGCCAACTGTCCAGCACATGTTTTATGCAGCGGATGCCCTTCCAGCCGCAAACCATATAATTAGCTGTGTGTTTGTTTGTGGGGTCGATTTGGGTAGGAATAAGGGTAATGTTTTACATAACTTCCGTTATTATATAGTATACATCAAATGTCATGTTCAATAGTTATATTTATATCCTTAAATTCCTAAAATGTATGTATCTAATTTATAGCTGGTTTACATGGTGAAATGCTGACGAACAGGTTTCTTCAACTGCCTGACGTTTCCACACCTGGCTGAGCAATAACACTGAGCTGGAGGTTATGCAAAACACCACAAAACTCTCATTTTATCAAGCACTTTCATCCACTCAGAGACTCCACAGCACTGCAGAGGCAGAACACACACGTGACCGTAACACCAGAGACAATTTTCATGAAATATGCATTCACAAAATGGCTGCTGCAGGGTATCTAAGCACATGTTGACAATCTAACCACATGTTAAGGCTACTCATAAATTTAAAAGATCACTCCTTTTATTTTCAAGTTTTTAGCACACCAGTGATGCCAACTAAACACTCCATATGAAATCATGAGATCAATATGACAAATTTCTGATGAAAAAGAAATGATAGTGGACTTACTCTCTTTGTATTTCCTCAAAAGTTGTGACCAAAGTTACTTTTTTATTTTTATTTAAAAACTAATACATTTTGGTTAAATGCTAACACTGATAACTCCTTTTATTGTATGTTTTTAATGTTTATTAGGCATTTTATTTTTTAAAATGTCATTTAGATTTATTTGGATCTGGATTTATTTAGATCTAATTTATTTGATTGGTATAAAAACGTTATTATATTTTGAAAATGTAGAAAAATAATTTTTTAACCACAGAAGAAATGATCTTACTTTTGTGCATTATTATTATTACGCTAAACTAGAAGTGGATTAAACAATACAAAGAAAGAGAAGTGTTGTTTCAGCTCGCTTTATCCTAGAAATGCAAACAAGCAGCAAAATTTGTGTCCGTCCAGTTTAAGAAGCATAAAACTAGGCTCCGCTGTACACTTCAGTGGAGGAATCCTAATGCTGTTGGTATTTCAGCTTGAAGCTCTTCTGCATAGTTTCTCTATCGCCGCTTATGTGGAATCTGACATTTATTTGTGTGTTCTTGAAGAGCTCATCAAGTGTTAACATGACAACATGACAACATCTACAACCCAATTGTCCCTAAATACACTTATCTTGATATTATTTGTGTTATTACATGACACAGATTCAAAAAAGTTTTTGAATAATGAACTGAAGGACAAATGAAGATTTATCTTGGAGATAAAAAATGCTGTAATGTAGATGGGACTGTCACCAAAATATGCCGTGATAAACAATGTTATTGTCATTTTATGAGTATTTTACGCCACTCATTACTGTATATAATGCCAGAATGACACCATAATATCATCACAATGCAGCTACACTTCTCCAGAGAACACAGGCATTGCAGTCAGAATGCGAATTATTCCTAAATAAGTAATAATTAATGTTTAAAAAAAAGTAGAAAGGTAAAGAGTAACAGGCTGTGATATTGGCTACCAGATCTATTTTCAGTCATCAGGAAATATACTATAGTAATTTATAGTAAATACTATAGTGCAGTGGTTCTCAAACTGTGGTACGTGTACCAGAAGTGGTACGCAGGCTTCCTTCTAGTGGTACATGGAGGAATCGCTGAATAAATTAAGTTAAAAAATGAACACACTTTTAAGCCTTTGATGTGTACAATAACATCGATGTGATTTTATTAGGCTAAACCTTTTATTTTACTTTATTTTATTTAATGTTTGTTATGTATTCTTTCATTTGAAGCTATTTTCCTCCCTGTTTTTGTAAAGGTTGTTGGGGGCGTATCCCGTATTTTTATATCCCAATGTTGTATAGTTTAATCACATAGTTTAATCACTTGCTTTTCCGACACAGAAAGCCTACTTTAATGCACAGTAAGCAGATCTAATTTCTAATTTCTCTGTTTAAACTATTTAGAATGTTCAAAGTGGCTGATAAATAATAATAATAAGTATTCATAATAGTAAGAATTAATCCGCAACGTTTTTATACTGTGCAGTGCTGTAGCTGCTTCACTACGCCTACTATGCTGCTGTATTTTAATACTGGTTATTATAGTGGTACTTGTAGAGACAATTTTTTTTCTGAGGTGGTACTTGGTGAAATAAGTTTGAGGACCACTGCTAAAGTGTTTTTATCCGACTAGGCATGGAACAATTAGGTTCAAGGTTTAGCACGGTTTGGAAAAGTCAAGGTTTTAAAAACGCAAATAACTTCTGTTATTACGTTCCTAAGGTATATGTAAGATCTTTTTTATGTGTTGTAAATAAGTCAGTGAAGTCAATGATTTTACTTAAGTTATTTTGAATTATGAATTTACTTAAGTTATTTAGCCTGACATGTTTACTGCTCCAAAATATAATAAATGTTTCCTAAATTCAAATATAGTGTTCATATTGGGAAAAAAAAAGTTTATTTTTTTACCCTGGCATGTGAAAAGAACTTTTTTTAGAGCAGTAATCGCAATACTGTGAAACCGTGATATTTTCATCTTTCACTGGCCCATTCCTAATACTAACATTGACTGCTCCAGTAGAGATAGAGATGTTGCGCAATCAACTACAATGTTTATGTATAGTCAATATATATATATATAGTATCACCAAAAATGATTGAGCTCATGCCCATGTGTTGTGCGATAGCTCCATATATTGATTATTGAGACGTGCCTAACTGTATGAGTTCAAAGAACAGCAGATACAGTCACAGTGTTCACAGTTTTGCCTTGAGTACATATTTAGGTCTACAATTATATGAGTGCCGCTGAACCTGAACTGTCGTCTTATTTAAACAGGCGTATTTTTCCTCTTCATCTGTGAAAATCATCTGCCTGTATGTGTATGTTCGTTCAAGCAGAACTAGAAGCATTGATAATTGTTTTACACAATAAACACTAGAGGAATGAACCCAATGCGCCGCACGCAGCTCTAAGATGTAACATGAGTGTGTGCGGGATTTGCATAAAACCCATAGAGTGCGTGACAAACACACACGCGCATGCAAAGCACACAATAAACAGGCCAATCTTCCTCCACGCATCCAAAACACTCCAGCAGACCGTTGCACACAATGAAAATAACTAATGTGCTGTGCAGAACGCGAGACGAAACGAGTTCTGTTGCAGTGTTTAGCTGTCGTTGGGTTTACAGCTCGTGCACACCGGTCATTACTCTATACAATTAGGCAAAATCATCAGAGCCTCTTCTCAAAGATGGGCAGAATGAGAGGCACATTTGTTGTTGTTGTTGACTAGATAATGTGCTGATCTAAATATAGCACAGGCATCAATACGGGACATTGTGTGTGTCTGTGCGCTTGTGTATTTTTGTGTGTGCATGTGTTTCATCCATGGCTAGTCCGGCTTTATCTTCAGAGAGTCTTCTTAAAGGAGCTTCGTGATGTAGTCAATAAGATGAAGACAGCTTCTACTTCTCTCCATGTTGTCCCTTCAAAGATTATTAAGGATTAATTAAGCTCTAGTTACCAGAGTAGTCCTGAAATGTTGTTGTTCAGCCTTTGCTCAAGGAACAGGCTTCAGTTTGCAGGGTTCAACACTATGGATTTTTTTCTACCGGCCCGATTGGACCAGTGGACCAGAGTTTTACTTGCCCTGCCAAAATTTTTCACTGCCCCACCAAAAAAAAGTTAATTGCTATTTCTTAGCCACATATTTTAAATAATGTGTCAAAATTTATTTCTAAAGATGTTAAGGAAAATGAGCAGGTGTTTTACTGCAAAACAAAACCTGGCTGACATAAAAATGACAGCAAAACATCCCAAAACAGACATTTTCTTTTAGCATCATAACCTGATGTTGCCGTCATGTTGTCGTCTCTTCGCTGTGTTGGTTTTTACCAGGTTATGGAACAAAATAACCTGCTCACGACATCCAATCAGATGAAAGGAACCAAAAAAAGCAATATGGTATTTACGACTTCACAGAGAAGGTATCGTTCAAATACTCGAAAGCACAAACTATTTCTAGATTTAAGACTATATATGCATGCAATTGACCAATAGCCGCAGGCAGATGAAAATTTAGTGACGAGGCAGCACTGGCCTGATCGAACCAGTAACGATTCTGTCTACTGTCCCGAGCATCTCTCACACTGTCCCCGGGCCATCGGGCAGTCCTTATTGAGCCCTGGTTTGCCTTGATAATTACTAAAAGCTATCTTCTTTATGAGAGGTTTTAGAAAAAGGTACTGCATTCATGATCTCATTTCTGAATTTAGCTGAAGTTATATATAGAGCCTCTCTAATCTGGTTTCTCTACACATCATACTGCTGATAGCTGATCTATAATGACGCAGTTCTGCTAGATCTTACAGCGGACAGAGCTGATAGAGACTCTATGATCTTTGGTGGTTACAGCATGTGGTTGATATCAGTGGGACTGCTTTGAAATGCTTCACCTGAGCATATCCTCCAGACGGATATTGACTGTTGAGTTAGTTCTCTTCATCAGTCGTGGGGTGCCACAAGGATTCATTTTAGGTCAACTTCTTTTAAACTAATACAGTATATGCAACCATTAGATGATATCATTAGGAGGCATGGGGTGTCCTTACACCTGTGTGCTAATCGTACTCAGCTCTACTTGCCATTAAATCAGCCTTTATTGGTCTGCCTTGTAGGCATGGGCCGGTATAAGATTCTGACGGTATGATAACCTTGGATAAAAATATCACGGTTTCATGGTTTGATGGTATTGTGATTACTGCTCTAAAATATATTCTTTTTAAATGTCTGGGTAAAAAAACAAAAAAAAAACTCTTTCCCCTTTGAACACAATATATTTTATTTTGAGAATCATTTTAAAATATTTTGGGGGCAAAAAACATGTCAGGCTAAATAATTCAATCATTGACTTCTGCTGTCTTCTTTTATTTTAAAAACAGATTTCTTTACAATTTACACCTAAAAAACAACAAAAAAAATGTAAATAAAAAATCGTACACATACGGTATAGCAGAAAATTTTGGCGGTATGAAAACCTTGACTTTTCCATACCGCGGTATACCTTGAAAACAGTTATCATCCCATGCCTACTGCCTTGGGGATGTTGAGAATTGTTTATCCAATAGATTTCTGCAGCTTAATGAATCAAAAATGGAAATAATTCTCTTTGGTCCCCCAAAGTTGAGAGGTGCTCTTATAAATGAGCTTGGCATTCATTTTTCGTCAATCTCCTTGGAAACTTGGTGTTATTCTGGACTTTGTATTGTGCTTAACACTGATTTTACTGTTACCTATTTTAAGGTAACTGGTTGCAAACTGGATATATGTGCTGAATTTTATTAATTCGTCCATTTTTCTTCATCTTAGTCCCTTATTTATCAGCGGTCGATACAGCAAAATGAACCAGCTGGGCTGAATTTAAACAAGTCAAATGTAGTAATGCTAAACTTCAATTGTTTGTTTCAGTTCAACCCATATAAAGTGTTTACATTTCTAGTAAATCCAATGAATAGTTTTTGGTCACACTTTATTTTAATGGTCAGTTTGTTGAACTTAAGTTGCATTGCATCCACATGACAACTGATTCTCATTAGATTATAAGTAGACTGTTGGGGTTGGGGTTAGTTGACGTACTTGCAAAGTTTCTTATAGTCAGGTAAATGTCTGTTGAATGTCAGTATTAGCAGATATTAAGCAGACAGTCTACTAATACTCAAATGGACTATCGAAATAAAGTGTTAGCTAGTTTTTTCAGTGAAGCGAATAAATTCAGTTTATCCATTACGGATCATCTCGATACTGAAATCATTCATGTTTTTTAATGTAGCTCATTGTATTCGGGTCTCCCTCTGTCATCTACTGCAGGTTTACAGATGGTCCAAGATGCTGCTGACCAGGACAAGCACAACTGATCATATCACTCCAATATTAGCCTCTCTTCACCGGCTCACTGACCACTGTAGAATTTATTTGAAATGTTATTGTTTGTTTTTAGGGGCGATGCAGTGTCTCAGTGGTCAGCACTGTGTCCTCACAGCAAGAAGGTCGCTGGTTCGAGTCTCGGCTGGGTCAGTTGGTGTTTCTGTGTGGAGTCTGCATGTTCTCCCCGTGTTGGTGTGGGTTTCCTCCGGGTGCTCCGGTTTCCCCCACAGTCCAAACACATGCGCTATAGGGGAACTGATCAACTACACTGGCCCTAGTTTATGAGTGTGGCATCCGCTGTGTAAAACATATACAGGAATAGTTGGCGGTTCATTCCACTGTGGCGAACAAAAGAACTAAGCCAAAGAAAAATAAATGAATGTTTGTTTTTAAAGCTCTCAGCGGTCAAACCACTTTATATCAGATCTTCTGACTCACTCTTCATTGACTTCAGCTCACTCAGCACTATGGCTTATAACTATAAAATTAACTTTCCTCGTGTGTGAGTGTGTCCTCAGGGCTTTAGGGCTTCAGTCTGGAGACACCTTGTGCTCACTTCTTTTTCTTCACTTTCACCAGGAGCACATGTATGTCAATCAGAACTGAGAACAGGAGGAGGAGGAGGCTTCCCACACAAGAATCTTCTCACATTCAAAACATCACAGTCATTACCGTTCATTCACAGATCATCAAACCACAGTAATATCAGTATTAGTATACGTCTTTAAAGCTGACTACATTAAAACATGCTTTAAGTTATATTTAAATGGCACTGTCTGCAGTTGTAAACATCACTATCTTTCAAAAAGTATTCAGAAATGATTTGATGTTAAACGTATTTTATGTAATGATCTTCTACTATCAGGGCTGCAGTCAGTGACTTGTCTGAAAGGTGTAAACGGGTTCATCTTACTAGCCCTCTTTAACCCTATGCAAATCTTTATATCCTGTGAAAAGAAGTGAAAAGCGACACCGTCTTTCCTCCTGTATCCCATCATTCCACATCTGAAACAAACAACTTCTGATCTTTCCATCTTTTCTGCAAACACTGGCTCTTGTTCACTAAACACGCACACACACACACACACACGTTCGTATGAAATGTGCATATAAATCATTTTTCATCTTAACTGTAAATATTCACGAACAGCTTGTCGATCCAGAAGGCTGTTATCTCAGAGTGAAGCCGGACAGTTTGTGCTTGAGGTGAAGTTGGTTTAATATTCACACATTGCTTTATTTTTGAACAGTGACAACTTGTGGCATGCGCCCTATAGTTTAAACTATTTAAATTTAGATTTTGCTAACAATACTTTTCTGAAATCACATCATCAAGGAGAAAGTCTGAATGTGCAAGTGTAAGACCAGCATTACCCCAAATAATTCCATATTTTGCCATTGTGTTGACATGTTAAAACTGATGGATCCTAATGGGATATGTGCCAAAACATTAAACACAAGTGGGTTAATTGTTTTATTTTGGAGATATAGGAGCACCCGGAGGAAACCCACACCAACACAGGGAGAACATGCAGACACACAGAAACACCAACTGACCCAGCCGAGACTCGAACCAGCGACCTTCTTACTGTGACCCACTGCACTACTGAATATGTCATTTATTTGTTTATAATTGCGTGTTTCAACATGTTGCTCTCATGTGTGAAAGTCACTATAATGGTATTACATTTATGACATTTCTTACTTTATTTTTTGGGATATTTGGCTATCATTTGATATTTTTCCAAAGTTAAAATGATTGTAGTCTCTTTAAAGTAAGCAGGATGACCTTTTTATATTCTTTCTCTTATTAATTAAAGAGATGGCTAGAAGGGATACAGCTGGGGCTTTACTCATATTTATATTACCCATCAGTTGTATTTATTCAACGTCTACCTCTACACCAACCCTCACAGTAATGAAAGACAGTAATCATACCGAATATTATTCATATTATTTATCTAATTAACCATCAAATTATATTTTATTAACATTAACTCAACCCTAACAGTA
>CAIGQQ010032667.1:1144841-1168661 GCA_903798035.1 Danio albolineatus | reverse complement strand
ACATAGACACAAGGACAAGACACAGGACTAGACAGAGCTAGCGTCCGGACTCTGCCACAAGACAAGGATTAACAAGACAGGATTGGCAGAACCCTGACACCTCTACCTTTCAGAAAAGAGAGACAGGAAGAGAGCAAGACAGGAGGAGACAAATCTAAAATCAAACTTTCTAATACACTGCAGAATGAAGCGGAGCCTTAAAACTGCACTTTCTGACATGAATTTTTATTTTATTATGTTTAATTTTATTTTATTTTATTTTATTTTATTTTGTTTTGTTTTGTTTTGTTTTGTTTTGTTTTGTTTTGTTTTGTTTTGTTTTGTTTTGTTTTGTTTTGTTTTGTTTTATTTTATTTTATTTTATTTTATTTTATGCCTTTCCTTTTATTTTATTTACTGATGCTTGACATAAAACGTATATATACTAATAACATAACTGAAAATGGAAGAAAGTTCATTAATTAATTAAATAAGAGACAATTAAACACGTTCAAAATAACTGATTTAAACACAGATAAAATAATTTATTTTTAATTAATATTTTTTTAAACATTTAATTTCATTCAATTTCATTTTCATTTCATTAAATTATTTTATTTATTTATTTTATTTTTATTATTTTCATTTTTTTGGTGAGATTAAGGGAGACAATTCCAATTCAACAAATGTTTTAAAATATCTGATTTAAAAATGGGGATAAATTTTATTTTGAACTATACTTTTTTTCATTCATTTTATTCATTTATTGCCCCAGCTTGTAATGTGTGCAGGGGTGGACTTAGTGATTTGGGAGCCCTAAGCAATTCCACGTATGGGGCCCTAGCACTGAAACTCAAAACACTCCTTTTCTCTATAGATACTTTTTTTCTCTCTCTCTAGATTCAGTTTTTGATTTTGTTGTAATTTTTTTTTACGCAGAACCTTTTCAATGTAAAATAAATACAATAAGTTCACAAATAAAAAACAAGCTCACAAACTATGTACAGTTCATGAGCCAAACTTGTGATTACATTTTGATATTCGCAGGTGTTCAGTACGTATGGAACCTTCCACTATCCACGAGGACCCCCGGTTTAGAAAAATAAGTAATAACGTTAAAATCTTAATGCTTATAGACAGATTTTACAACATATGATAGAAAAATTATAGGATGATTAATATAGGCTTCTTGGCATTGGTCTGAGCCCCCTATTTCTTGGGGTCCTAAGCTGCTGCTTACCTTGCTTGTTGGTTAAGTCCACCCCTGAACGTGTGTTCTGATGTTTTGACAATCTTGCAAATGAAGTAAGCATACTAATAAGCTGCTTTGAAAATGAAAATAGAAGCAAGCAAGAATAGTCCCAACATATATCTGTTTTTTGCTGTGACGACTCCTGATAAATAAGGGACTAAGCCAAAGAAAAATGAATGAATGAATGAATGAATGAATGAATGAAAATGGGCATGAATTACTCAATAAATTCATCACTTTTCTATAGTTGTATACTGAAATGCTGTGTGCTTTCATCATTTCTGACTCAAAGGCAAGGCATCTGACCAGAGAATTGCAAATCAGAGGCAACAGTTGAAACAGCAGAAACAGTTGTATTCAGCCTGAGTGTTATGAGATTGCTCAAAATTAATGACCATGTTGCCAAGCAACCGTCCTCCAGTTCCGCCTAGATGTTATTAATACACAGGCAGTGCAAGCTGGCTCACGTTAAATTGGCTAGTTCAATCAATATGCTTAAACTGGATGAAGACGCAAGCAAATCTCCACACAATTCAGAATCAGCAAAGCCAACAGGACAAGACGCTATCTGAGGGCCCTTTGTTCCGCTAGTGCGCCATGACAAGGCAATCATCTTTATGTTAGCTGAACACACACGCTGCTCAGAAATGCAGCCTTCAGGATTGTTTGAAGAAAAAAAAAAAAGTTTGTGAAATAGTTGGTTGGATTTGCAACAGATGGTGCACCATTCATAGTCAGGGAAACGACAGGTGTTGCGTAGTTACAAGAGAAGTTTGTGCTAGAGCATAGGAACGGTAGCAAAAAAAAAAAGCTTTAAAGAAGAAGAAAAGTGTAATCTAAACATCAGGTCATGTTTTAGGTTTTATAGTCATTGTACAACTGTGAATTTCTCTTTCTGACATTCAGAATTATATTTCAGCATAAGTGGTCCCCAACCGCCAGGCCGTGGATCGGTACCGGTGCATGGATCTGTCATGGTTGTCAGGTGCAAGCGCTCTGTCTTTTCATGTTTCTTGTTGTCATGTGTATCTGTGTTGTTGCTTTCATGTGATCCGATGCGTGTTTGTTTACATCATGTGATCAGCGGGGATCAGTAGTTTCAGCTCATGGCTCTTAGATCACCTATATTAGAGCGGAGAGCCAGGACTCGAGGACATCGGCTTGGAATTGCCCTCTTGAAGTTATCTGTTGTAGCTCCTGTGTCTCAGTCTTCGTTTAAGCTGATATCGCTCTCTGTTACCCTTGCTGCACTCACTTTGTAAAGTTTCATAAACTAATTTCGAGAGGAGCACGTGATATGATTAAGCATGCCTGGCTGATCATCTGTAATCAGCAATAATCCAATCAGAGCGATCCAAGCTTACTATAAACGGATCAGTTTTTCCCCTACTACTCTATCTTCGTTTTGGAAGAATCCCCCCTTCCAACCCATCTCCTCCCTTTTCTAAGGGGGAGCTTTCGAGACCTATCTGATCTCGGACCCCCTTATATGCTTATTGACTGGGCGGGAGCCTTGAGCTCAAATATCTCCAAGCTCAGGGTTCTCTCCCGGGACAGCATGCCAAACCTGCTATAAACGCTAAGCATATCTAAGTATCAATTGGTCCCGGGCCACAAAATAAATAATTAATTATTTACCTTTTATTTAGTCTCTGATTCCGAACAATCTTTTATGTTGAAAAATCTTTTATTTTTGAAAAAATGATCATAATCTCTCATTTTCACGGCAAGCTAGCTAAACCCACAAGCTAGGAAAATATGTAAGAAACTGACGTCTTTGGAAAGTTTCTTTGCAAAGGAGAAAAGGCCCAGTGAAGGACCCACAAACTGCCAAGGAATAGATCCGCAAACCCATTTGTCAACAAATCAGGTGAATCCAGCATGCTTTTGCAAGAAGCTGCAGATCGCAAATGATGGCGGCCTTGTTCACTGTGAGTCACATGACAAGAGCGCATTCTGCTTAGCACAGAAAGGAAATTTGTCTTTAACACTGGTAACATACATACAAGCAAACAACAATCGCATAATAGCAACACTCTAGGCGACCACATGAATTAAAAACTTAAAAACATATTAGCCCCTTACATATTACTGCAGATCATTCTTAACAACCACACCATTCACATTAAACAGTGATCTGATTTAATACAACAACTGCAATTGAGATAAATGACTTTTTATAAGCATTTCTTTGGGCTCTAGGAATTAAGTCTGCGTCCTGATGGTAACCTTTCAATATGTGTATTATCTTTCAATATGCAATTGCTGTTCTTTCCATAAAGGAGTAAGATAAAATCTGCAGCTAATGTTGTTTGTAACCAGCTATCTTACTTGCCTGATTAATAATTTGCAATCTTTTCTTCTTCTGTTTAAGTGTTGTGTTATCAAACCATGAAACAATATTATATGTGAGAACACTCTCTATCAATGATATGCCATGCTTAAAGTCTGTGTACTGTGCACTTCTCTGACTTGTCTTCTTATAAACAGCCTCTACATTACAATGAAAGTTCAGTTTATTATCACTAATTGTGCCTAAATACACAATCTTTGTATAGAACGTACACATATCGGTAGATTAATTACCTCAGACAAACACAGAATACCCAAACACTGCAGTGCTTTTTATTTTTCTCCATAAATAAAACTTGTATCATAGTTGCAGTAATGTTTTGTCAGCTTGTCATCCTCTGTGAAAACGATTGATGGACGCCTAGCAATCTACATACAACCTCTGAGTCTCCCGTGCCATGGAAAAATTGTGAAGTGTTGACAAAACATGAGCGTGGTGATAAAAAGTAGTGATGGGTCGTTCATTTTGAACAAATGTTTAATGTGACTCGAGAACGACGAGTCCTCTCAGGGAGTAATTTGTTCATTCGCGCATGTGCACAGGAGAAGATTAGAAGTTGGAGGAGAAGATTTGTTCATTTTTTGATTCCGCTATTGGGTTTGAGTCATTCGTTCATCACATGAAAGACAGAAGCCAATCATATGCAGTCAGAGTCGGAAAAAGATTTGATTCGCTCATCTCTCGAGTCATTGGTTTGAGTCATTCGTTTATTACGTGAAAGGCAGAAGCCAATCATATGCATTTGGAGCCTGAAAAATATTTGATATATTAATTTCTTGAGTCTTGAGTTTTGAGTCATCTCTTTACATGCTATCACGTGAAAACCTGAAGATTCAAAAGGTGAACTAATCATGGGTGTTTCCAGCTCAGACTGTATGCATTGGTTAAGCTCATATGGGACTGTCAGTGTCAGGTGAACGAACGACTCAAATTTAAAGACCTGTCAGAAGAGGTTCTCAGAGTTAACCATAGACAAAACACCAGGTAAAAAATGAAGGACTATTTTCTTATTCTGAATATAGTAGCATTCTGGTTATGACATGTTTGTGTGATCAATGATGGGCTAGTTGTAGACGTGTTTGGAAGCATCTCATAACATTTTAATGTTATTTTGGCAAATTGAATGAAATGAACGAAATTACTCGAAAAAAGATTTCTTCATTTTCGATAAACGAGACTCAAAGGTCCAAGTCAGTAAAATGATCTGAACTTCCCATCACTAATAAAAAGGTTGAGGAACACTGCTGTTCACTGTAAAAAAATAAAAAATAAAAAAAAAATGCGTAAATTAACAGTTCTCCATATTTTGTGACTTGTTTTTATTTTTCATTTTCCCCATTTATTTACACATTATTGGACCGTGATCTTTCTTCCAACAATTTTTTTTTTTTTTTTTTTTTTGAATGAATGAAATATTGTCTGGTTTGGTGTTGTATATTATGTTACAAAAACCCTGTAATAAGCAGCAAGTACATTTTCTGTTATTTTACAGACTTGTTTCTTTATATATTATTTTATTATACGTTATATTATTTCAAAATACTACAATAATAAATAGATGCCATTTTGTTAAACCGTGGAGTTGAATTTTCAACATCAAAAAAGTCAACAGAGTAGAGATCAAGGTCCCATAATCCAATTCACAACTGCAAATAAAAAGAAAACACTTGTGAATCACAAAATACTGTTCATTGACAGATATTTTTATAGCGTAGGATGTGGAGAATTTAATTCAAATTCCAACTTATGAACTGAAAAAGAAACTATGCAACCATGCTAAGATCACAAAAAAATTATTACAGAATACTACAAGATTTGTGTTTTTCAACTGAAATCTAAAGAAAACAGAAATACCCAAAGGCAACTCCTCAACATATTTTCCTTCTTTGTAGTCTCATGGAAATAATGACATGAGCGGGTACAACAGAAATCACATGAGGCCTAAAGCAAGTTTCAGAAAAGAAATTCACCGAATTCTCACTCTTCTGCTTCCAGACAGAGTTTGAAATGTACTGTATGCGATCGACTGCGAATGAAGTTTCCAACTCTACTGTAGCACTTTGATGAATTTGCAGCTGTGAGGGTGAATTTATTGCACCGGCACCAGAGAGTAATTGTGTCAGGAAGCAGCAAATAAAACACTTGCATTAGCTTTACATTAGCTGCATTAGCATTAGCATATTATTATTTGTTGGCTGACACAGATCATTAACTATAGTTATCAGAAATACTTTTAAAGGCCTATATGTGGATTTCAGAAACTCTTGTTTTTAGCAACACCAGTGGATGCCAAGAGAACTGCAGTGAATAGTTAGTTGCATACCATAGACTAAACAAGATTCAATTGCCTTATATTCCCACAGCAAATGTAATTTGTTCGTTCTTTGCTTATAATCAAAATAGTAATGTGGCAAGTTTTGCAGAATGCAGCTGCTAGGTTTTTAACCAACAGCAACAGGAGGTCATACATTACTCCTGTGCTTAAGGCAATTACTGGCTTCCTATTAGTTTTAGAGTAAGTTTTAAGATTCTGAATTACATACAGTTGAAGTCCAAATTATTAGCCCCGCTTTGAATTGTTTTTCTTTTTTAAATATTTCCCAAATTATGTTTAACATAGCAAGAAATATGTCTGATAATATTTTTTTTTTCTTCTGGAGAAACTCTTATTTGTTTTACTTTGACTAGAAAAAAAGCAGTTAAAAAAAAAAAAAAAAAAAAAAAAAACATTTTAACCCCCCACATTAGTCACTCCTATGGCTGGTCTCTGAGGTCTTAAAGACCTTTAAGCCATTCCCAGAACACATCTTAAAGGGGTGGTCCAGAGTGTATTTTTAAAGCTTTATTTGTGAAAAATCACATTATTTTTCATATCCCATACTTTGATTATTTCTGTTACTCAGCTAATATGAAAATGCCTGTCATATTTCCTAGCTCCTCCAAAAGCCCACCCTCAAGAGGCTCTGATAGGTCAGCTAACATAATGTGCTGAGCGTCGCGGATCGGCTCCATGTCACCAGGAAGCGTCCTGCTATAACATTACAGCACATCAGGCCACGCCCCTTCACTGCGCAGGGTGTATGCTTGTAGCCTGATGAGTTTATGACATCATTAACCAGGATGTATTTTTTTTCCAAACTTTGTTCGCTGTAGGCTTTGCTAAACTAACTCTGTAATAGCCAATGTCTCCCTTTGCATCGAACTTTGAGCAAATTACATTCAGAGATGCTTTTTGTGTTCACACAACTACATTACACATCAACTAAAGTTTAAAATATGATAATGGAGTAGACCACTACTTTAAAACTAAAAGTGACCAAGCCTTCTGTGTTGTGGCCCCAAGACTCTGGAACTCTATTTCTGTACTTGGATATTTAACTGGTTTTGATATGTTTTCTTTTATTGATAAGGTTTCTTTTACCCGTTTTCCAGTCTTATATTATTGCAAATAACTTTGTGACTTAATGTCTGTGAAAGGTTCTATATAAATAAACCTTTACTTAGAAATGTCTTCTCAGTCATAAGCTTAAAATGAACATTAATATCCTTCCACAACACTAAAAGTGACATTTCGATGAACATGTAAATATTTTGCTGCTCTCTTTTCTCTCAATAACAATACAAACACACAAAAGAGAGAGGACAGCAGTTATGAAAGCATTTAATCATAGTGAAGTGGATATGTCTGCAGTTCATGTTGAATTGGTATTGAATATTTGAATTAAAGTCGAACACATTGGCTAATATATTATGCAGTTATGTAATTTCAATAATATTTAAAAATATTTCAAAGGTATTGGCAGCTCATTACCGTTTTGTACTGAGTTTTATATGATTAATCCAAGCAATGTGTAATTTTAAACTACTAAAAATGTCAGCAAAAGTCCTTTTATTAAACATTTTTACCCCCAAAAAGTTGTTGGAGCAAATAGTTAAGCCCCATAATGCAATTCAAACATGCAAATAAACTCTAAACAAATAAAAAAAGCAATTAACATGGGCTATATTTAACAGTATTCTTTTAATGCATAACATTTAAGGTTTTACATCTCAAAGCATTTGCCTTCGTGCTCCTTTATTTAAATTAACAATAACCCTTTATTTTTCACTCCATATGTTTTTGTCATTCTCCAGTCATAAGCAGCATTATTCCACATTAAGGGAACAAAATTGCTTCAATCAAGAGCAGGAGACAAGGACGCCCCCGAAGAATGCTTTAAAGACCACTTTCCAGAAAGAACGAAGCTACCAACCCCAAACCACTTAAATGGCAATTTAAATAGCATTACAGACCATATTGCAATGGTCTATAGGGAGACTGAAATCGCAGAGGAACAATGGACTGATATGATAGAGAGAAAGTGACCCATTCATGAGGGAATAAATTGATACGGTCAATAATAACCATTAAAGCAGTGCTTCCCAGCCTTTATTTTTGTCATTTGTACCACCATTTTGTACCATCTTAAGTAATCATTTATAAACTGCAAACCACACATATGCAGTTAAGAACACTTCATTAAGTAAACCTGTTTTGGCTGGATTCAACAAGGTGTTTAAAACATTCCTAAGATCCATATTGCCATTATGGTATGTCTGTGATGACAATCACAGAACATCAGCAATTACTGGAAAACTCTAGTACAAACAACCCTGCCATAATCAAAGTCACTCAAATCAACTTTCAGCCCTTTGCAAATGTCAAATGTCAAAAGGATGACAAAACTTTGTTTTTTTTCTCACATATTTGTATATTTAGGCTTACAATACCAAACAATTGAATAAAAAAGTATAACTCACAGATATTCACTAAATTTACCTTACCAAAACTCACCAAATTGACCAAAAGTCTTACCTTCATCTGTGTATTAATTGAAGTTTCAAGTTAAACTATTTTTTTAAATTAAACTTAAAAGAGCATTGATTTGAAGATCTTTTCAACTATTCAGGAGATTTCCCATCGACAACACTGCTTTTGGTCCATTTCAATACAAAAGTTATCAGGACAGAGACTTTTAAAGGCCTATTTGTGGATTTCAGAAACCCTTGTTTTTAACGACACCAGTGGATGCCAAGAGAACTGCAGTGAATAGTTTGTTGCATCCCATCGACCAAACAAGGTTTAATGGCCTTGTATTCCCACAACAAATTTAATTTGTTCGTTATTTGCTTATAATCAAAATAGTAACGTGGCAAGTTGTGCAGAATGCAGCTGCTAGGTTTTTAACCAAAACCAGTAGGAGGTCATACATTACTCCTGTGCTTAAGGCACTTTACTGTCCTTTACGGATTTCTTTTGTTTTTTCTTTTATAAATATTTCCCAAATTATGTTTAACATAGCAAGGAATATGTCTGATAATATATATTTTTCAGAAACCCCAAACAACCCTGCCATAATCAAAGTCACTCAAATCAACTTCTTCACTTTGTAATGTCAAAAGGATGACAAAACGATGTGCTTTTTTTCTCACATATTCATATATTTAGGCTTACAATACCAACCAATTGAATAAAAATTATTACTCTCAGACTCACCCAATTTAACTTACCAAAAGTCACCAAATTTACCAAAAGTCTTACTTTCATCTGTGTATTAATTCAAGTTTTAAGTTAAACTATTTTTAAAAATAAATTTTTCAACTATTCAGGACATTTCCCATCAACAACACTGCTTTTGGTCCAAAGTTATCAGTACAGAGTCATAATGCTACGATTGTTTATATAAAAAATAAACTATTGAACGACAATAATTATTAAGCAACAACATAAATTTGTCAAAAGACCATATGTTTATATAGCATTTAATTTATATTAAGTTGGAAAACCAACAGTGAAAATATGGTCCTCTTTGAAATATTTTGAATTGGAACAAATCATGGTCAACCAAGACTAAATACGCTCATTAATTATACCCTAAACCAAATTAAATATCACAGTTACCCACTATAGAGACACATCAGAGCTAGTGGTGAATTCCAAAAGAAGTGCCAGCGGTAAGACTACAAGTTATCAAAAATCATTAGATCTTATTATTTGTTTATTTTTTAAATAGATCAATTCCTTAAAAACAAACCACAAGTGTAAACAACAACATTAAAGACATGTAAAATGCCAAAAACAATTACCTATATGTTTTGTTTTGTTGTTGTTTTTTTCTGAGTGAAAAATGTTTAGTTGAGCCATATATAAAAACACTCATGTCAGGGTCACGGAGAAGCAAGCAACATCTTGCAACCCAGCAGGAACTGCATATAGTCAAAGTCAAACTTGATAAAAATGCTGTCACGCAGAGGACTCACGGTGAACAGACACATATACTTTTCACTGCACTTTCAAACATTTTACCGGATGGAAGACAGGCAGAACAAATCATGCTACGATTGCCCTACCTCAAAATGTTATACTTTTAGACACCATGTTTGGTTTGTGTACAAATACTCACTGTATGTATGCCACTGTATTTACATCGGATAATGAGATGGAAAGGGAAACCAAGACTACAAAATCAGCTCAGAGTCAGAAGGCATCAAAGTCATGGAGCTTAAAATAAAATGAAATTCCATATAGCTTTGACTTTTTTATATGCAAACATAATGTGTTTTTCCTATACATCGCCTACTCAAAAAAACTACATGTCTACAGTTTTATAAATTTGTACGTGTTGAAAAAGAATAAGGCAGCATATCTATGGAAATGGAAAAAAAAGATAATAAAACCATACCCAGACGCCAATATTCGATTCAGTCTGGAGAATTTAAAGACATTTTTCATCAATATTCCTTTTCAGGATTTAGAGAAAAAACAAACAAGCTTGGATCCAATCTAACTCTCACCTGGCCAATCACAGGCATCCCAGAGGGAAGCGCAATTCATACCTTGTAGATACACAACTCACAGCTGGACTCCTGTGAAAAACATGATACCTTGGAAAGATAGCAGATACAGTATAAGGACAGCAGAGGAATTGCCAGCTGGAACTCTTCCAACATGTTACCTCTCATGCCAGAATCTTTTTTTGGTATTATTTAATAAATTACTAATGGCCTATTCAACCGTGTGACTTCATCAGGAACGTCAACTTCATCACCATCATCATTGTTGTAATAAAAACGCATGTATTTATTTTAGGGCTTGGTAAGTTAATGTGTTAATTAGTTAGTTAGTTAGTTAGTTAGTTAGTTAGTTAGTAGGTTAGGCCCCGTTTACACTAATGCGTTTTTGTTTTAAAAGTTTTGCAACGGTTGGTTGGATGGATCAGAGTTTTTGAGCCCCGAAAACGGAGCGTTTTGGAAACGCTGGAGAGGCCGTTTTCATTCTAAAACGCTGCTGCTCCGTCTCAGTGTGGATGGGGTAAAACGGACACATCCGAAAACGGACACATCCGAAAACGGACACATCCGAAAATGGAGGCGTGGCTGCTGAGATTCGCTACTAGATTGGGGCTTTTGGGTGATTGCGTAACCTTCCCTTATTCGTCAAGCCCCTATCACATGACTATAACGCCACCGGAAGACTGCAGACCAGCCTTCACTGTAAACAACAACATGGACACAGAAATGGGAGCGTTGTAGGTGCCTTGTAACTCTGTAACCCTGTCTTTTTTACTGTATATTGTTCGAGCACTCGCTAATCGCGCGTGTTTCAAGCGACGGAAGCCCTATTTAGAATGCCTAGCGAGACCTGTGCTTCCTGTTTATTCTTTAACGCGCATGCACAGAGTGCGCGAATGGTCACATGATATACGTTTTCGCTGGAGTAGTGTGGAGGGAGATATGTTCAGAAACGCTGGGTGAAACGCTAGTGTGGACGCGGATCGTTTTCATGCTAAAACGCTGTTTTAAAACTAAAACGCACTAGTGTAAATGGGGCCTTAGTTAGTTATTCATTCATTCATTCATTCATTCATTCATTTTCTTTTCGGCTTAGTCCCTTTATTAAAAAAAAGGGGTCGCCACAGCGGAATGAACCGCCAACTTATCCAGCATATGTTTTACGCAGCGGATGTTCTTCCAGCTGCAACCCATCTCTGGGAAACATCCATACACACTCATTCACACTCAAACACTACGGACAATTTAGCCTAACCAATTCACCTATACCACATGTCTTTGGACTTGCGGGGGAAACCTGAGCAAACCCACACAACCACAGGGAGAACATGCAAACTCCACAAAGAAATTCCAATTGACCCAGCCGGGGCTCGAACCAGCGACCTTCTTGCTGTGAGGTGAACGTACGACCCACTACGCCACCGTGGCGCCTTAGTTATATGCAAAGTTATATTTAAGTGCCAAAAAGATTGTAATGGGCCTAATGCTGGGTTCACAACAAGCATAAAGCAAGGAGCACCGCATCACTTGCTCTAGCTTACTCGAGGGGTGTTTTCCACAGCAAATTTTCCACTTTAGAACTTTGCGTTAACTTAAAATACTCATGCAATAAACTTAATGTATTTAGCATAATATATTCATGCAAATACTTAACTGTGAACCCAGTTTTGCGTGAACCAAGCATATTATAACGAATTAGGCAGTGAAGATGTGCAAATTCGTGAATGAATGTTCTGAATTTAAATAAATATATCAGATGACCCTGTAATTCTGAACACAGTCCACACATCTAATTATCTGAGAACAGTGTGGTGCAAGGACAGGAACTGAGAACCACTCACGTAATGATCCTTTAGTTGTAACTTACTGGCAGTAAATAGTTTTAGTCTTAGATTTAATTGTGTTACAATATATGTTTTATCTTTTAAAACGATAAAATACGTTTGTCCTGGATATCACTTTATTTTGATGGGCCCTTTAAAGCATTTTGTTGAATTTAGGTTATATTCCATCTACATGCCAACTAATTCTCATTAGATTATATGTAGACTGTTAGGTTGGGGTTAGGGTTAGTGTAATTTCATATGCACTTGCAACGTTTCTTAAAGTCAGTTAAATGTCTGTTGAAGGAGCAGTATCAGCAGATATTAAGCAGACAGTCTACTAATACTCAAACGAGAAGTAATTGGCATGTAGTTCAATGGTGTAGTCCTAAAAAAAAAGGTGGTGTACTATTACCCACCTAACCCAAATTTTAAAGGGGCTAAAGTGACACCCATGCTGCTTTATAATTGTACCTGCATGTTTCAGGGAGACATAATTCAGTTCTTTGAAAAACTAGGGTACAGGAATGGCGCAATTCAAACAAAAATGCACCAACTGCACCAAATTAAGATGCCTGTTTAAAAAAAAAACAAAAAAACATTTGGCATTCAGTTAAAGGGGACACAAATACATGTAAATTAGTGAAGTTGAATCAGCAAAACAAGTGTAAATAAATCAAAATCAAAATAAAGTGTTACCTTATACTGCTGTAAAAACAAAAAGTGTTTAAAGTTTACTAGAACTTTTAAAATAAAAGTGTGAAATACACTACTTTTTGAATTAATTCATGCTTTTTGCATATAATAATATGAATAATTGTGATTAATCACAGGAAAAAATGCAATTAATCATGATTAAAACAAATCATCATTGCCTAGCACTAATTATTTGTGTGCATACAATTAAATACTAAAGTGAGTGGACTCTAATTTTGTTTTCCCAACATTGTTTTATTGTGTTTTATTTATGGTTAAAATAAAAGTTGTCTTGGAATGATTTGACATTCATTATCTGAACAAAATATTGTGTTTTTGATAAATCTTAAATTAAGTGAACCCACTTGACTCTAATTATCTGAACAAATGTTGCCTTTCATTTAGATTTTATTCCACAAACAATTGTTAAATATTGTTTTTAAGTGCACATAATTAAATATTCAAATGTAAAATGTTCAATAACACCCCAATGACCTTCAAGTCAAAGCATTATTCAAAACATCTTGTGCATTCTGCATAAGCAAACAATACACAGCCTAAGAGGGTGAGCAAACGATGACAGGCTTTTGATTTTATGGCTGAAGCATCCCTTTTATTAGATTTGTTTAAACTTACATTTCAAGATTGAATTTCAGATTCAAATTTCCGTTGGCTTTGATCTAGAGCCAGAAGAGAGTGTTAGATGCAGGCTGCTTACGTCTGCAGAGCCCAGCCCAAGATGCTGCAGCATCGTTACTCAACCCCCTATTGCTTTCAGAGCCAAATGCTAATGTGTCATTTACCTATCACTGGGAGGAAAGCTTTCGCTGGGCCCCAGACCCAAGTAAAACCATCTGCTTCTTTAAAATCCAGGAAGCGAAAGGCACGACTGCACTGTTCAATTAGCATTTTATCATTAATGTAAACATTTCAAGCATATACTAGGATGCCATATCAGCTGATATCCAATCAACTGGTAAAACCATATTTGTTTTGGCAGCTACCAACCCTCTATGCATATTTTTAACTTGGAAATGTAGCTACAAGTTAAGATCAACAAATAGATAGCCCTTGGGCCAAATGTTAATTAGACAGGCTTGGTGGAAAGCAAATGCTCATGAGAATACTGACATGCAAGCCTGTAGCATTTTAGTATATGAGAGCTTATTACAGAAAGCAGTTTGGTTACACTTTCTTGATGCTGGTGGCCAAGAATGAGCTCTACAGCTGATATCTGATGCTAACACATTTGGAATCAATTCAAAATGATCTTTCAAGCCTTGTTTATGAGCTGTGAAGTCATATGCATGTGTAATAAACACTTAGTAATATACGCATTAACAGATACGTACTGTTAATGTATATACTCACCGGCCACTTTATTAGGTACACCTTAATAGTACTGGGTTGGACCCACTTTTGCCTTCAGAACTGCCCTAATCCTTCATGGCATAGATTCAACAAGGTACTGAAAGTATTCCTCGGAGATTTTGGTCTATAAAGACATGATAGCATCATGCAGTGTCTGCAGATTTGTCGGCTGTACATCCATGATGCGAATGTCCCATTCCATCACATCCCAAATGTGCTCTATTGGATTGATATCTGGTGACTTTGGAGGCCCATTGAGTACAGTGAACACATTGTCATGTTCAAGACATCAGTCTGAGCTGATTCATGCTTTATGACATGTCACGTTATCCTGCTGGAAGTTGCCATCAGAAGATGGGTACGCTGTGGTCATAAAGGGATGGACAAGGTCAGCAACAATACTCTGGTAAGCTGTGGTGTTGGCACGATGCTCAATTGGTTCTAATGGGTCCAAAGTGTTCCAAGAAAATATCCCCCACACCATTACACCACCAGCAGCAGCCTAAACCATTGATACAAGGCAGGATGGATCCATGCTTTTATGTTGTTGATGCCAAATTCTGACCCTACCATCTGAATGTCGCAGCAAAACCTGAGAAAAATGTAGCCTCAGTTTCCTGTTCTTAGCTCAACTGCTCAATTGCTACCATGTGATTAACTGAATAGAAATGTGTGTTAATGAGCAGTTGGACAGCTGTACATAATAAAGTGGCTGGTGAGTGTATGTATGACTCTCAGGTATACAGATATGTTTTTCTAATAAGATGCATGAGAGAATAACAGGTCATGATGTGATCTAAGAGCTGTACCTCAATTTCCTGTGTCAGTAGGAAACACAAAATGAAACGATGTTGTCCTGAGAACATGATTGAATGAAATTCAGAGTGCAATGTAGCACAACAGGTGTCTAATAAATGACGCATTCACTATTTTGTTTGTAGCATCTGGAGGGCCTCCTCAAACTTCTCTTCATTAATACTACATGTATTCTATTCTAGACTTGAGCGCTTAATTGAATTGGTTCGCCATCATGTGCCAATCACACACACAACACAAATACTTACATGCAATTTTACATACACGTTATGTTATTGTTTATTATGGGGTCCTTACATAAATACATACAAGTACACCACTCACAGATATGTCTTTAAATATTAAAAATACTATTTCTTTTTTTTCTATAGGATGGTTTATAAAAATATATTTGTGTTTACATTAGATTAGACAGTACCAAATGCAAAACTAGACCTAATATTACCAAATAAATAAATGAATGAATGAATGAAATAATGAATGAGTGAGTGAGTGAGTGAGTGAGTGAGTGAGTGAGTGAGTGAGTGAGTGAGTGAGTGAGTGAGTGAGTGAGTGAGTGAGTGAATAAGTGAGTGGGCGGGCGAGCGAGCGAGTGAGTGAGTGAGTATAATGGAAATCATCTTTTGGAAGCTGTTCGTACGGGACTGTGTGTAGGTATAGTGTGTCCACCATCATATTGAAGTAATAAAAACACAATAGGTAGAAATAGGATACAAATCACCCCCATTTTGAGGCCCACCACAATGCAACTTAGGAATGTGGTTTCCCCACTCACTGAATTGATTGACATGTCTCCATAGTAACACATATAATCATATGCACGAGACAGGATGTGAGCAAAGCAACTCAGCTCAGCTAAAATATCTCAGCTCTCTGTGATCAGCAGCACCTCAAGACTGAGTTAAACAAGTTTAAAACGTTTTAAAACAGTGCATGTTTGAAAATAATGACAGTAAAATTGCTACATAATTCATCACCACAACCGCATAGTGGGACTCATCATTGCAGAAAGGCTTGAATTAACGTCACAACAAAAATATGAAATAACCGTTGGGAAAATTCTTACTGTAATAAAGGAGATCTGCTTTATTCTTGTCTGTCACTGTGCTGTTTATCTACGTGAAGGCTACAAGAATTAAAGCAATAGTGAGCGAACTCAATGGCTCAGGCATGGAATCAGTGGGCGGAGATAACCAGCTCATTTGCATTAAAGGCACAGTCAACAAAAACAGCTACAATGTCACAACAGCTCAAATTTCCAATATACAGAAAGGTAAAATAAATAATCTGATGGATAATTTGAGCTGAAACTTTACAATCACATTTTCAGACACGAGAAAAAATAAATAAATAAAAAAAAACATCTTGAAATCTTGTAAATCTTGAAAAAGAGGCAGAATATATTCCCTTAATTAATTGGGAAAATTGGTAAAATAAATAGACCAGAACAATATTAAAATACAGCTTAAGATGTCAATTCTGTCATAACAAATGCTATTTATATTAACTCTGAGTCCCATTTTTAATGTTTTACATGTAATATGTATATCAGTGAAGAAATTAGTGAAGGTTATTTATGAACTAATTTCGAGAGGAACACGTGCAGATGATTGCTTGCAGCTGGTCCTGCATTATTCAATTCATGATTCACCAATCAGACGATTCCTAAGCCACTATAAATACCCTAAGTTTCATATCACAGCCATCTTCATTTTCAAGAATCCCCCCCTTCCACCCCCTTCCACCTTTCCTAGATGGGTGGCATGGTGGCCCAGTGGTTAGCACTGTTGCCTCACAGCAAGAACGTCACTGGTTCTAGTCCTTACCAAGCCAGCTGACGTATCTTTACACGTTCTCCCCATGCTCACGTGGGTTTCCGCCGGGTTGCCCGGTTTCCTCCCATTGTCCAAAAACATGCAACTTAAGTTAATTGACTAATCCAAATCGGCACCATAGACATGCTCCTAGTAAATAGTTATCTTTTCATAGCAATCACTATCCGTTCATTAGCTAGCCGCAGGGGAGTTCTCGAGATCTACCTGAACTCAAACTTCCCTCTCGCCTTGCAAACGGGAGGGAGCCCCGGGCTCGAGGATTTTATGAGCTCAGGGCTCTCTCCCAGGACAGCATGCCAAATAAGCTTTATAATCAATCATCAGCTAAGTGTGAACTCTTGAAAAATCTATTAGGACAAAACAATCCCCCTCTTTTCTATTAATATTTAGATTAAAATGCATTATTCTAGTGATGAACGGGAATGACTGTTGTATATAAGTAGAAATAATTGTTGCAATGACCATGTGACCTTCTTTGTAAAAATATGTGTGCTTAATGATGGTTTCATTTCTCTAAAAACACACCCAGATCTTTGGTGATATCATATAGATGAACGTGCTGAAAGACAACTTTACCCCTTTCAAAATATCACAGCACAGAATCCAGCCTCTGTGTTATAACAGGCCATATGAAACATCCACTCAAACACCAAAACTAAACCAAGGAGAAGAAGAGACAGACGGAGAGAATGATTTGTTAAGTTTACTCAACATAATAGGAAGTCAGATCATAATTAAGATCCGTCGAGCTGCAGAGCTGTAATTCACAGGAAGTGCTGCTTTGATGGGGATGTTAAGCACTGCCGTGAGGTGCAGAATGGTGAGAATATTGTGATTACGAGACTGAGAAGAGAATCGAGGGGGGTGGGGTGACAATACTTTCAATACTTTCACCTTTCTGCCTGGAAAAGCACAGAGCAGCTGTTTCAGGAGGCAAAGCACAACAGCACCTCTATTGTCTTGTGCATTTTATCAGACGTAATCACTGATTTCATAAGTGAGTGTCGCCCAGTGAGTGAGTTGAAGTCATGCGATGAAAAGATGATTTTAATAAGGGTATTTAGGTGTAATTATACCCTGGCTCTGACTTGATGAGGGTGAGTGGGAAAAGGACAACTACCATGTGTGTATCTATGTGTGTGTGTGTGTCCTGGTGAAAAATTATCGACTCACTACAACATTGTTGAACTCTTGGTTCCAGTTGAGTGAAACACAGTTATATCAAAGCCTTTAAGCAAGCTAATAATGGGTAAATGACAATCCCTATGTATCTATATGTTGATTTGAGTATGGACAGGTTGCATAGGTTGCAGGTAAGACAGGTTGCATAACAGAAAACTTGATGTAAAACTTACACTGGGATGGCATTTTATGGTGTTTTTATTGACAAGTGGACTACCATTTAAATTGATAAGGCAAGTATGCTTGGTTGGCTGATTGATTGATTGATTAATTGATTGATTGATTAACTATTTGATTTAACAAAATGAATAGTTTAAATTGCATATAACGCATTGAACAGTTAAAAACTGGCTACATTTGTAAATACATTTGTAGTTTTATGAAATTCCAATTAAATTGGCAACACTTTAGTTTAAATAACAATTCTCACCATTTACAACTGGCCTATTACCTGCCTATTGTTAGCATATCAACTGTTTATTACATACTTAAAAGTATGAAAAGTATAAGTATGATCTTATTTTACATCCATATTCTTACCTAACTATATATAACAACCCAGGCTCATTCTGAAAATGTACCACTATATACATTTCTGGAGAGTGCCAAATGTTTATGGTTTTTGAGACCCAAATTTCTCTCACGAGCGCCATTCACGCCTGCTGTTCTCACGTAAATCCACCAAAGGCCACTGTCGACCCACTGACTGACTGATTGACTGATTGACTGACTAACTGACTGACTGACTGATCGACTGACCCACCTTCCTCCTTCCCTAAACCCAACCAATCGTGTTTTCAAAAGCACAGATTGACCCAGCCCACACGCTTCCCTAAACCCAACTGACAGTTTTAAAAAGACATCCAGAAAAAGAAAAGCCCTTGTTTGATTTTTACCACGTTTTTCAGATTTTACCACATTCTCACCCAGTTTATTAAATTTTTTGGCTTCTGTTTCAGTCTTATGTGCTTTCTTGAACCGTTCTTCGCCAGACTTGAACCTCGTCATTGTGGTCAACTCCTCTCTGCGTCTCAAGTCCATCGACATACATGGCAAGCTACTGGACATACTGGTAACAGAGGGAAAACATCCATACGCAGGTAAGCGGTCAGCTGGTAAGCACAAAAAGGAACGACGTCATACTGCCCTGTAGCATTCGTTTTAAAGACAAAATGCAACCATACGCACCAGACTACTATCTACTATCTGACTACATAATTCACGATCTCCAGAAACATATATATACCCTGTTTTTTCAGAATGACCCTATGTTGATTAATAAGCACCAAAATACTAGTTTATCAAGGTAAAAGTCTTAATTAATGATTTTTAATTGCTTTTAAATAGCTTGAGTTGTGCATTGAAATAAAGTGAGATCAAATATTTATATTTTAAGTGCATCACTGTTAACATTTTTTATTAAATAATAGCGCATAACAGCAACAAAAACTATACTAGTAATAATAATAATAATAATAATAATAATAATAATAATAATAATAATAATAATAATAATAATAAATAACAACACAAACTTTTTCAATGCTAAAATAATATTTTTAAATATATTAAAATATAACTTTTAATTGCAGCATTATTTCAATATACTACAGTTTTTTTATGCTTAAAAAAAAAAATACATACTTATTTTAGCAGTTGTGGTACTTGTACAACATATGCTTATACTGAAAAAATAGCCCTATATACATTTCTGGAGATCACGAATTATGTAGCCAGAGTTACGTATTCAGCTTCAAAATGAACACCATGGGTGGTATGACGCCATTCCATTTGTCACTTACCAGTTGACCGCTTATCTCCATATGGACTGCTTTCCCGCTGTCACCAGTTTGTCCGATAGTTCGACATGTACGTCGGCGGGCTTGTGATGCAGAGTGGAGTTGACAGTGACAACGGGGCTTGAGTGAAAAACAGTAAGTATTCTGACTGACTGATTGACTGACTGACTGATTGACAGGTAAGACAAAAACAAAAACTAAAAAAATAATAATAAAAATAAACAAACAAATAACAGGGTGAGAACATGGCAAGATCTGAACATGTAGTAAAAATCAGGCGAGGGTTGTTCTTTTTCTGAATTGCTTTGTAAAACTGTGGTTGGGCTTAAGTAAGGTGATGGGCAGGTCAATCAGTGCTTTTTAAAACATTATTGGTTGGGTTTAGGGAAGGGGGAGGGTCAGGGGAATCGGTCGGTTGGTCAGTCATTCAGTCAGTCAGTCAGTCAGTCGACAGCGGCCTCTGGTGGATTGATGTGAGAACAGCAGGCATGAATGGCACTCATAAAGAGAAATTTGAGATTTGAAAAAGCATCCACAGCGGCCTCTGGTGGATTGGCAAGACAAAACCTGCAAAAAAACAAACAAAACATAGCTCCTAGGACATATTTTGCTCTCTCCAGAAATATATAGGGCTGCGTAATTAAAATGAGCCTAGGTTGTACTTGCAGCAGCATGAGTAGTAGTCAAAGAAGCAAAAGTATAGACAGAAAATACATAGGTAACACTTTACAATAAGGTTCATTAGTCAATGCATTTACTAACATGAACTAGTCATGAACAACACTTGTACAGCATTTATTAATCATAATTGAACATTTACCAATGCATTATTAACAGTCCTTGTTAGCATTAGTTAAAACACTGTGAGTTAACGTGAACTAACAAACAACTGTATTTTCATAAACTAACGTTAACGAACATGAAAAAATAGTAAATGTATTGTTCATTGTTTGTTCATGTTAGTAAATGCATTATATAACATTAACTAATGAACCTTATTGTAAAGTGGGACCAATACATATATTAAACTAATAATCAACACTAAATAAAACCATCATCATCGTCATCATCAATAATTATCATCAGTAACGTATATAATAAATTCTGACTCTTTTGACTGCTGGTGCAATGTCCTATATCATTATATTCTCATATAATAACCACAGAGCTAACTAAAAATGCATTATTTGAACACATAAACACAAAATTTAAGCTTTATGCCCACGTGCTAACAAATGATTCAGCATCTAGAGTTGGATAAATTTAGAAATAGATTCCCATCAAATGAACAACATTGTCTTTCTGCTATGACCGTATGAGAAACACAGAAGGACAGCGTATACCTGGAAAACGCATTAACCGCCGTCCTTTTGAGCTAAAGTCTCCCGAGCATCGAGAAGTTTGCGAAACAAATTAAATGTGACCGCTTGATGGATGTGTTCATTTTTGATGGTCCCCTGAAAAAGACAGGAGGACTTACGGGGGATCATAATGTGGCGTAATGCAGACGTTTTAAAAATAGACATGGCTTGATGCATGGAGGCGGGGAGGGGCCGCGCTTTCCAGATCTGAGGCCGGAGAAAAGGAGGAGGAGAAGGAAGAGTTATTAGGCCAACACAAAACTGATTGTCTATTCCTGCTGCAGAGCTGAGCTCACAGCAGCCATGCAGTCTGAGGAAGCATGAACTGAATGGCAAGTGGCTGCTTAGGAAGAGAGAACGAGAGAACGAGAGAAGGAAAAAGAGAGCGAGGTCAATGAGAATGAGCGTACGGGGAAACAAAGTCCTACGCTAATGAATGAGAAAGGTTAAGAGGGATGAGAAAGAAGCAGTCTGGGAATGCCACTGGCTTTGGAGGATGTGGCGGGATGGCCCAAAAAAAAAAGAATGAAAAAGAAAAAAAAGAAAAAAGAAGAAACAACGGGAGACTATTTTTAGGGTTTGGCGAATCAGGTCACATAAAAACTCATTGAGGGAAACAAAGCAACAATTATTGCTTTCTCTCTGTGTGTAATGCCATTCCCAATTCTTGGAAACACAATTCCCAAACTGCTTGTCCTAGTGTGCAGGATTAGGATTAGGGGATTAGCGAAGCCAAATCATATGTTGAACAGTACTGCACGTCAAAAGGTGACTATATGACCTGCTATTTCAAATATGTTTTCCAAGCGTGCTATTTGGGCTGTTTTATTGGATTATATGCTTACAATCGCTGCTGGTATTCGAGAGAATTGGTTTGTAAGTACTTTCATATAACTAACGCTAACCCTAACCCTAACCCTAAGGACCCTAAATGTAGTTAACTCGGTCATAGGAACTAGCTACCATACTTGGAATATTCATTTAAATTATATGTTGACACGTGTGCAGCATATTAATATTTTGAGTGGCTTTAATCGTTTCCGCATCAATATCCAATTGATCAACAAATACAAAACACCATGCACTGTGAAAAACATAAACTTTCCATTGGAAAGATTTTCAATTGCTTATTAACACCTTGATGCTGTGTTTGTCCATATTTTAGACAAATTGGGTTGAAACAACCTAGCATTTTATGTAAGAATTTAACTATAAACAGGGCATATTCAGACTGATAGATGTGAAAAATAAATAAGCTAGTAAATAAGTAAATCAATTAATAAATTAATAAATAAATAAATAAATAAATAAATAAATAAACAAACAGATTATCACAAACTTACATTTATTGTTATTATTTTTAAAGAATGTTTATTTATGTATTTATTTATTTATTCGTTCGTTCGTCAATTCATTCATTCATTCATTCATTCATTCATTCATTTATTTATTTATTTTTATTTATTTATTATATATTAAGAAAACAGATGGCATAATACTCTATGAGGATATGTTTCATGTATCTAGTTTGGAGCAAATTTCATTAATAAAATAATATAAACTAAAACAAAACAAAACTAAACTAAACTAAACTAAACTAAACTAAAATATAATAAAATAAAATATTTTTTTTTACATTAATTAAATTACATTTTTAAATATTAAAATATTGTATCGTTTCTTTTCAGAAAGCACTGATGTTCAGAAGACTTTTGTCAGTTTTTGAAGTGTCATCATTGAAGGTCCTTGCTTCCCACAGACTCACAAAGATAGATTAGTTATCTAAATACTTCTGTTTTGTTCATCTGATGTATATTCAAGTTATATCCACTTGAGACAGCTACACAAAAAATAAATGATGGAATCATATACTCTTTTTGGGGTCGAATATTTCCGTAAGTCAAGGGAAAACAGTCTGTGTACTACAGTATGAATTATATACTTCACCACTACCACCACCAACAATAACAACAAGGCTTTTCTGTACTTGGTGGAAGTGTATGAATTGAGATTCAGCTTTCATCTCTCTCTGCCTACTGCTCTCTGTGTCTCAAACACATTTTTATGCTCATACACAACGCTCATAACTCCGCTGGCTCCACAATCCACACATTTGCACGTTGCTCATGTCTGGCAGATCCAGCACCGAGATGCCAAATACAGTCCTGCATTTAAACGCAGAGGCGCGACTCTGACATCAGGACTCCAGAGGGGAGACGCTGCATCCCTTTAAGGAACTGCTCTTAATACAGGGACATAATCCCATTTCATCAGTTCATTCTCCCCTGACGCTTCCTCTCTCATTTCATTTTTCCTTCTGAGTTATGGATCAGGGTGATGGAGTGGGAACGATGCGGCTCAGAGGAGGAATTTCCACTCGAGCCCCTGAGGCTTGCAGGAAATATCAATTCCCGCCACCGCATCAGACAAATCAGACAGGCTCCTTCTATTAGTTTACAGCTTGCGGCTCACCTTTTTTCTCCTCTCTCTAAGTTCATTTCTCCTCACCTTCTTTCTCGTTT
>CAIGQQ010032667.1:1119101-1137685 GCA_903798035.1 Danio albolineatus | reverse complement strand
TAATATAATATAATATAATATAATATAATATAATATAATATAATATACACTGTAAAACCCAACAGTCAACTTTATCAAATGAAATGAGTGTAATTAACTCAAAATTTACTGAAAGTCCATTATACTCACACTATAAAAAAAATCCAACTTACAAATTGATAATTCAGTTTAAAATTGTAAGTTAGGTGGACATATTTTTGAGCTGTTGAAGTTGAATTTCCTCATAAAAAGCATTTAACTGCATGTTTGGAATTGTTTGTTCAATATCCGTTGAGGAGACGATATTACGGACCACTACCTCTTACTTTACAAGCTATGTTTACCTGACATTAGCAGATCCGCACCAATACATCGCCTTAGTAGATCCATTGTTCCGTCTACCAAAGAGGAATTCGCAAATAACTTGCCTGATCTTTCTTTATTTCGAAATGCACCTGCAAATGCAAATGACCTCGATGTAATAACTAGCAGCATGGATGCCATCTTTACTAGCACACTAAATACTGTGGCACCCATCAAATTAAAAAAGACTAGAGAAGATAAAACTACATCATGGTATAACAGTCATACGCGCGCTCTCAAAACAGCAACCCGTGCCCTGGAACGTAAATGGAAAAAAACTAATTTAGAGGTCTTTAGAATTGCGTACAAAGACAGTATGTCCAGCTATAGGAGGGCCCTCAAATCTGCCAGGGCCGAGCACCTCCGTAAACTGATAGAAAATAACCATAACAATCCTAGATTTCTATTTAACACCATTGCTAAATTAACAAACAATCGGTCATCGTTGGAACAAAATATCACACCGCAAATGAGTAGTGAAGACTTTATGAATTTTTTCAGTGATAAAATAGAAGGCTTTAGACAAAAAATAGATGTTAAAATCTCAGTACAGCCTTATACTTCAGATCCAGTAAACATTCCACTGAACCAAATTAGCCTACAGTGCTTCAAGAACATAGAACAGGAAGAGCTAGACAAAATTATAAATAGTTCTAAACCAGCTACGAGCATGCTAGACCCAATTCCAACAAAATTACTGAAAGAACTGCTACCTGTAATAGGAGAACCTCTTCTTAGCGTTATCAACTCTTCTTTGTCATTAGGACATGTTCCAAACTCTTTCAAGCTAGCTGTTATTAAGCCTATTATTAAGAAACCACAACTGGACCCTTGCAACTTAGCTAATTATAGGCCTATTTCAAATCTTCCATTTATGTCTAAAATACTAGAAAAAGTTGTTTCTGCCCAATTATGCTCTTTTCTGCAGATGAACAATGTTTTTGAGGTGTTCCAGTCAGGTTTCAGGCCTCATCACAGTACAGAAACTGCATTAGTGAAAATAACCAACGATTTACTATTAGCTGCTGACCAAGGGTGCATCTCGCTGTTAGTCCTGCTAGATCTTAGTGCCGCATTTGACACAATTGACCACAATATCCTCATTGATCGCTTAAACTCTACAGGTGTCCAGGGAACGGCTTTACAATGGTTCAAGTCATACTTAACTAATCGTTACCAGTTTGTGAATATTAATGGACAACCTTCACAAGTCAGGCCAGTTAAGTATGGGGTGCCTCAAGGTTCAGTTTTAGGCCCTTTGTTGTTTACAATTTACATGCTGCCCCTTGGAGACATTATTAGAAGACACGGGATCAGCTTTCATTGCTATGCAGATGATACTCAATTATATATTTCTACTAAACCTGACGAGACGTCTAAACTATCAAAACTAACTGAGTGTATTAAAGATGTTAAAAACTGGATGACCAACAACTTCCTTCTCTTAAACTCAGACAAAACTGAACTATTACTTATAGGACCTAAATCCTGTACACAGCAGATCGCACAACTCGACCTGCAACTAGAGGGATGCAGAGTTAGCATTAGCTCGACTGTCAAAGATCTGGGTGTCATATTAGACAGCAATTTAACTTTTGAAAGCCATATCTCCCATATCACAAAAACTGCATTCTTTCATCTGAGAAATATTGCTAAGCTACGAAGTATGCTATCCATCTCAGATGCAGAAAAGCTAGTTCATGCTTTTATGACTTCCAGGCTGGATTACTGTAATGCTCTGCTCGCTGGTTGCCCAGCCTCCTCTATTAACAAACTTCAGCTAGTACAAAATGCAGCCGCCAGAGTTCTTACCAGGTCTAGAAAATATGATCATATCACCCCAATTTTATCCTCGTTACACTGGCTGCCTGTTAAGTTTCGTATTGAGTTTAAAATATTACTTCTTACATATAAAGCATTAAATAATCTAGCTCCTGTTTATCTAACCAACCTTCTGTCTCGCTACAATCCAACCCGCTCTTTAAGATCTCAAAACTCAGGGCTTCTAGTAGTACCCAGAATAGCAAAATCAAGTAAAGGAGGTCGAGCCTTCTCATTTATGGCTCCTAAACTCTGGAATAGCCTTCCTGATAATGTCCGAGGCTCAGACTCTCTCTCTCAGTTCAAAACTAGATTAAAGACCTATCTTTTTAGTAAAGCATACACTCAATACGTCACTTAGCTGTATGATGCATGAATGTGCTCCACGCATCTCATTTATATACACTATGAACTGCAGCTACGCTAATTATTTTCTTTGTTCTCTATCCCAACTGGGGATACTCATCCCCAGGCCCCCAAAGACTTTGCAGCGCCACGGATGTGATCCAAGACCCGTGACGAGACGATCCCAAGGCTCCTTAACCCTGGACCTCGCTGCATCCTGAGCAGCTGCTTGGCGGAGTAGCAAGCAAGAGACGGATTCCTGTGACCCTCCAAGGACAGACGAGACTCGAGTTCTCCAGCCTCCGGCGACTAGACTGCAGCTAGAGCTGCGCACCGATGGATTACTCTTCAGTGTTTGAACTCTAAGTAGTGAATATTAAACAACACTGAACTGAACTGAACTCAGCTTTATACTAGCTAATAATATACTAGCTAATAACTAAACTGACATTTTCAATTTACTATAACCTTCTATGTGAAGCTGCTTTGACACAATCCACATTGTAAAAGCGCTATACAAATAAAGGTGAATTGAATTGAATTGAGACTCCATATCTTCCAAAAAAATAAAAAATAAATAAAAAGTTGAGTTAACTTAAAATTTTAAAGCAACCGGCTGCAAAGAAATTGAGTTTATTAAGCTTTAGTGGTTGAAGTTGTGCCAAATTAATCCGTAAAGTGTAATTGACTTAAACCAGCCTTTTCAGTCAACCTAAATTAATTTGGCACAACTTGATCCACTGAAGCTTAATAAACTCATTTGCAGCCGGTTGCTTTAAAATTTTAAGTCAACTCAACTTTTCATTTTTTTACAGTGCAGTTGAAAAGTGTTTTGAACTCAGTGTTGAAGGTAATGAGGTAATTAAATACATCATTACTTTAACTTAAATGGAGTAAGTTCACAGTACTCAAATAGATTAGTTTTTTTTTACTGAAATGGTTTGTAGCAATCGGTTTCCACAAACTGTTTGAGTTGCCTTAACTTATTGGGATTTACAGCACTCAGTTCTCTTCATTTATTGCGTTTTACTGCACTCAAAAAAATAATAATTCTGCTTGTTCAGTCTGCGTCATTATAATGAGCTGAATCAACACAATTCTTAAGGTTTTTTCTGGGATAACTTAACTGTTTTATGCTCAATGAACTTAAATTTGTAAAAATAATTATGTTAATGTAATTGATTTGTGTTGAGACAACATGAAATAATTGTGTGCAACCCTGCATTTTTTACTGCATGTGCTCAAATTGCTTAGGCCCCGTTTACACTAGTGCGTTTTCGTTTTAAAACGCATAAGTTTTGCTACGGTTACGCCATCCGTCCACACTACACCAGAGTTTTCGAGGTGCGAAAACGGAGCGTTTTAGAAACGCTGGAGAGACCGTTTCCATTCTAAAACGCTGCCGCAGCGTCTCAGTGTGGACGTGGGAAAACGCATACTTTTGAAACCAGAGGCGTGGCTGCTGAGATCTGATATGTGATTGAGGCTTTGGGTCATTGCGTATCCTTCCCTTATTCGTCAAGCGCACGTGGCTATAACGTCACCGGCAGACAGCAGACCAGCCTTCTCTGTAAACACTGTATTTTCGATAGCCATGGATGTTTTATATTCATTTGTTACTTTAAGTAACAACTCAACCTCGTCGTATGTCCTCAAAAATACCTCTCTTGCTTTCTTTACCATCGCGTTCATCGTTCAACCAGCGTTTGTTGACTAACAATAACCAAATGCCGAGCAAGACACATGCTTCCTGTTTATACTTGACTGCACATGCTCAGAGTGCGCCAATGGTCACGTGATATACGTTTCTGGTGGATTAGTGAAGACGGAGATCTCTTGAGACGCTGGGTGAAAACGCGAGTGTGGACGCGGATCGTTTTCTTGCTAAAACGCCGTTTTAAAACTAAAACGCACTAGTGTAAACGGGGCCTTAGTTTACTCAAGCGAGTTAAGTTCACAGTACTCATTCGGATTAATTTTTAACTTAAATTGTTTGTTGCAATCCTCAAAATAATTTCCTCAAATAGTTTGAGTTGCCTTAACTGTTTGTGTTTTACAGTGCAATATAATATAATTTCACAAAATATTATGTATGATTTGTATTTACTTAAATGTATTATTTTATATAAAGACAGCCATGATTTAAGCTGTAAAAAAACTGTAAACAATTGTATCATAAAGATATGTAAAAAAAAAAAAAAGTAAACAGTAATGCCGAGCTTATACTGCATGATTTTAGCCCTGATTTTGACGCCAACAGGTTTTGACAAATCAACGACAAATGCCTTAAATCACAGGCAAATCAGTGCTCGTTCACGCGAGTAACAATCACACAGTGTGAACTATCAAAGATGCGATCTGAGAGAATCGCAGATGAGTTGAAAACACCCGTCAGATATTTGGAATGCTAAATATCTAGACCTGTTAGCGATTCATAATCATGCCGTGTAAATTGTGTTCTAATTGAAAATAACATTAACGATTAACCACAGCAAATGAGAGAGCAGAATCCACTAACATGGGTATTTGCAGGCCAGCGGGAGGTTGGGGGAGAAGTTAAAAGGGTTTTTTGTCAGTCTATTTGGACCCAAGAAATGAAGAAAAAATGAATTGAAATTTGGCAGGAGCACCCGTGTCTGTTTGACGTGTCATCTGTCATCAATACTACTATCGGGTTGAGAAGACATTTCTAATTCCCTTCAAAAGATGAGCAAAATAAGTGCATTTTCTACCCCAACTAAAGGCTTCTTTCTAATAATCAACAATAAAGTATATACTACATGACGTCGCATTGTTTTCATGTCACTTCTCTCGTGTGTTTGGTTGTGAGACGTAGCTTGTGGACCATGACAAAGTTGTCAGCGATTCTTCTTATTGTAAAGTCATGCAGTGTGAAACCCCCTGTCCTGATCCATCTTGCATTTTAAACACAGCAGCGATGGAACGCAGCCCTGGATAATCATGCTATGTGAGGACATCTGTAACGTGACTATTTTGAAAATCGTGCAGTCTGAATTCAGCATACGTTTCCTTACTCTACACAACTGATAATGTACGTTTCTAGAATTCCCTGCACGGCACTTAACTTTTTATGTATTTTGCTTTTTCCTAATCAGGTATGTACATTAGAGTTTTATGTTACATCTAATGTCGATTTCTAATGTTTATTGCATTCCTTTATTGCAGTGTGTGTTCCCCTGATGGTGTTTAGTAGTTGTGCAAATGATACTGAGCGCCTTCTATATAATAGTATATTTCTCTGCTGCTGTTTGAGAAGAGCTTTCTCCCATCACCACCTGCTTTTGCTGGTGTTTTTGTCTGTGTATTATGGTGCAATGGATTAATACTTCAATACACAGGAGTATTATTAATATTTATTAATGAATGAAATATGTTAGTATACTGTAAATTTAGAACTGTCTCTACACTATAAATGTCGGTCATTCAATGAAAAAAAAAAAACTGAAAAACTGATACAATAAAATTCAATAACCTGGTTAATAGGACTTGTTGACATTACTATTTTTGTTTGTTTGTTTGTTTGATTGTTTGTTTGTTTGTTTTTTTTTCTCATCAGTTATGCAATTTAGAGTTTTTTGTTACATTATGTGTGTTACCCTGACAGTGTTCAGAAGTAGTGTGAATGACACTGAGCACCTTCTATGTTGAACTTGTGGGAAAAGTTGTTTTGTGATGAGCATTGGTTGTGTTTTTGTTTGTGTAACAAAGCTATGTTGTGTGGATGTTAGTACTTCAAAACACTGGAATTTATTTTACATTCCTACTGTATTTTTAACTACAAAAATACAGCAACCACAGCTGTCACATTTTTACTGTAAACTTTTCAGTTGTTTTGTTTATATGTTTATAGTGTACAACAGCTCTGTAATAATGCTGTAGGTTCTGTAGTTTTGTTTAGTATTGTTTTTACTGCAAAATTTACAGATTTATTTTTTGTTTGTTTGTTTAAAGTTTACAACACCTGCAGCTTTTTGTTTATTTATTTTTAATTTTTATTTATTATTTTTTTTACAGTGTAGCTGCAGGTGTTCTTTTTTCCCCCCCTAAAAAATACATATCTCTTTGTTTATAGTGTACAACAGCTGCAGGCTGTATTTTTTTTCTTTGTTTTTACCATGAAATGTACATAATTATTTTTGTTATTTATTTATTTTTTTTACCATAAACTTTACATGTTTTTTTTTTTTTTTTTTTTACAGTATACAACAGCTGCAGGTGGTTTGTATTTGTTTAGTTTTTTCTTATTATTGTAAACTTTACAGCTTTGTTTTTGTTTGGTTTTTAGTGTACAACAGCTGCAGGTTGTTTGTTGTTTGTTTTCTTTTTTTTTACAGATTTCTTTTTTGTTTTGTTTTTATCGTAAACTCACAGTCACAAACTTACGTAAACTACATTTTTTGTTTACAGTTTACATTTTATTTTTTATAATTTTTCAAATTTATTTATTAATTTTTTTTACCATAAACTATACAGATTTAATTTACAGTGCACAACAGCTGCAGTTTTTTTTTTTTTTTGGCCTGGTCGGAAGAGATGTGCCAGAGCGCAGTTCTTTTGGGCTTTGGCATGGAATGCTAGTAGTGTGAGTGCAAAGCTCGCCTGAGCCCGAAACTGAATGGATTTTTAATCCTTCTAACTTTTCAATAAACGCAAACTGTCATAGTTTATTAAAGATGCAAACACCTCACTGCACGACAGCTGCACTTTCGGCAAAACCTTCTAATACCTGCAGCACAATGACTTTATGAACGTTTATAAGCATCAGCATTTGTGGATGTGTTCAACAAAATTTCACTGCTTGCGACTGCATCCCAAATGACTAAAAATTATACAAAATGATATAACTGAAGCAATGTCCACTATGCTGAGAAAGAGTGCTCCTCTTGCTGTTAAACTGAACAGTAGCATCATCGATGATGTAAGCGTGCTGCGGCTCAAAAGGCAAAATGCAGTGTGAGTGCAGGCCATCAGGGGAAAGGGGAGATGGGAGGCTGGACAATCGCACTTAGGCACAGTTCAAGGCGACTGTACCTAGTGTGAGTATGCCCTAAACTTTACAGATTTCTTTTGTTTACAGTGCACAACAGCTGCAGGTTGTTTTGTTTTAGTTTTGCTTTCTACTGTAAACTTTACAGATTTGTTTTGTTTGTTTATATAGATTTGTTTTGTTTTGTTTGTTTATTATTATTATTATTATTATTATTATTATTATTATTATTATTATTATCATGTTACAGACAGCTGCAATTATTTATGTTTTACTTCCTTTTTTACCCTAAACTTTACTTATTTGTTTATTATAATATATATATTTTTTGTTTTTTTGTTTTTGTTTACAGTTTTACAGTTTAAATCACAACAATCTGTCGTTTTGATTTCAGGTTGACTTTAGAATATAGTTGGATGACCTCATGTTACGGGTCGGCACAGATGCATTGAGGACCTCATAATGGGCACGCCGGCAACAGTCGTTCACTATTTCCTGCGGCCTGTAATGAATCAGTCAATCATTTTCTCCAGCTCTCTGTCCATTTCCCCCCCTCTCTTTACTTTGTCATGGCCCTTCCATCATTTCTCAGTGGGATGGACAGGGGACGGGGGTAATCTCTGGGACACTGACAGCCATGTCAGCCGCGCTGGCAAAGCCATTTAAACACTGCCTTTTTGTTAATGGCTGTCTGAGGGCAGGATGGAGAAGAAGAGGGCGAGTGATGGAAAGATCAGAAGAGAGAGAGCAAAAAGAGAGAGAGAAGTAGAGGGGAAAAAGACAATCGTTGGTAAGTCAGGCCTCCCTGAAGAGTTTCTGTGCACACATTTGAATTTGTTCAGGGAGACGCTGGCATACAGAAACATCCGTCTACTGGATCTCTGGGAATGTTCTGCTATTAAGATGCATTTTCTATCTGTTTGCTCTTGTGCAAATGACACAGTTTGGAGGTCTAAAGACATGCGTAGTCAATGATGTGTCAGGGTTTTTTTGTTGATGTCTTTTGCTGATATCTGCAATATCAGATTTGTCTGTCTTCGTTCGTTCGTTCGTTCGTTCGTTCATTCTCAGGTTTGTGATTTTTTGTATTCCCTACTTAAACATGACAACAACAAGGTCTTTAATTCTGAAACAGAGCAATTTTTTATGTATTTTACAATAATTAATATTACTGCAGCAAAGACATATCGAATAATTTTACAAATATTGACATTGTTTCTTTCTATTGTGCTGATGCAGATTATCAGTCAATTTATTCAATATTCAAATAACATTGTACTTTTTTTCCAAATAAATAAATGAATGAATTAATGAATGAATGAATGAATACTAAACAGCCAACAACAACAACAACAACAATAACAATAACAATAACAACAACAATAATAATAATAATAATAATAATAATAATAATAATAATAATAAATGTAAGATTTTTTATATATTTTTAAGACCATGTAATTCATGGGGAAAACAATATGCTGGTTACATCCGATTCAACCCCAGCGTGGAAATAATTTTAACTTAGCACCTAGACTGCAGCTCCACACAAAAAGTTTGGCCAGAGGTAAAAGGGTCGTGCCCAACAGAGCCTGGTTTCTCTCAAGGTTTTTTTTCCCTTCACTTCGTCAATTGGTGAAGTTTGTCGCCACTGGCTTGCTTGGATTGGGACTTGTGGGGCTGTGCATCAATAGATTTTCTCTGCAGTGTTTGAACTTTCAGCCATGAAATTTACACCACACTGAACTGAACTAAACTGAACTTCAATCCTGAAACCAGGACATTAGAACTAGACTAGAATTTCTATGTCAAGCTGCTTTCACACAATCTACATTGTAAAAGGGCTATATAAATAAACATGAATTCAAATGAACTGAATTTTAACCTTCTGATCATTTCCATAGAATATATATTAAATATATAGAGAGTTCACATATAAAAATATTTGATACGTGGCCACATTTAAAAAAAAAAAAAATTCAGTTCAAATATTTAGCAGTTTCTCATTTAAACTATATTTAATCAAACAGATTCATACCTCGAAAAACTGCTTTAGCGATGTTAAATAACACAATAATAAAAAAATAATAATAATATAATAATAATAATAATAATAATAATAATAATAATAATAATAATAATAATAATAATAATAATACTGGGCGCCACGGTGACATAGTGAGTAGCACATTCGCCTCACAGCAAGAAGGTCGCTGGTTCGAGCCTCAGCTGGGTCAGTTGGTCAGTTCCTCCGGGTGCTCCGGTTTCCCCCACAAGTCCAAAGATATGCGGTACAGGTGAATTGGGTAAGCTAAATTGTCCATAGTGTATGTGTGTGAATGAGAATGTATGGATGTTTCCCAGAGATGGGTTGCGGCTGGAAGGGCATCCGCTGCGTAAACACAAATGCTGGATAAGTTGGCGGTTCATTCCACTGTGGCAACCCCGGATTGATAAAGAGACTAAGCCGACAAGAAAATAAATGAATAAATGAATAATAAATAAATAAATAAATAAAAACAGCATGTCTATTATTTATATCAATCTCTGGACAGCTTCAAACAGCACTGCTAGATGGTGCCACCACAGTGTCACAATTTTCAAAAACGAAAGTCATTGCTTTGTCTATTGGTAGCTGCTCTTTAACATGAGCAAATAACAGGTCTACACATCATCATTATACTAAATACACAGTGCATCACACAGCCATAATGTAACAAAACAGATAATCTGGGAAACAATTCCACACTAAAAATGAATGCCATGATCAAATGAATTTAACACTTACTGCTCAAATTTGAGACCTTTTCAAGGCCTTAATTCACAGAAAAGTGAGTCTCATCTCTGGCTACACAAGTGCCCGTTCTCCTGATGATTTCAGCCAGGATAGAGCTGATTTTGCTCTCTCTCACACACACACACACACACACATTGCAAACAGAAGCAACACAAATGGTCCAAGAAAGCAGTCTGGTCTAAAAGCCAGAGAAAATGTCAAAGTAATCAATGGATCGGACGAATGTGAGCCACAATAAATACCATTTCACAAGATCAGTATGACCTCGAAGAGCCACTGATGCAAACTCGTGATTATATCATCACGACATGAATCACTTTGCTGACATTTATTTGACACGAACAGACTTCAATGTCCATTAAACACCAATGAAAAAAAAGAGACAAATGTTGCAAAATACGTTTAACAGTGGTGATGTATTTTTTCTTACAAACGTGTCCTAACAGACAACATATTTACCACACTTTTCATAGAACAAAATAATAATAATAATAATAATAATAATAATAAAAATATGGGTTTACTTATTTTGAAATAATGAGTTCATAATATTGACAAATGTTAATTGTAAAGCATTTCTAGAATTTACACAATCTGTTCATTATGAGATGAGTTTATGGCCATTTTTGTTTATTTATTTATTTATTTATTTATTTATTTATTTATTTATTTATTTATTCATTCATTCGTTTGTTTGTTTGTGTGTTTGATGTATAAAATGCCATTTAAAATGATCACACTGAACGTTATTATTTAATACATTTTTAAAGATTTGACAAATTAACTGAGTGGGTTGAAGGATAGTATTCATAAGACAAAGTATTCATTCATTCACTTTTGTCTGGCTCAGTTCCTTATTTATCAGGGGTCACCACAGTGGAATGAACTGCCAATTATTAGACATACATTTTAGGCAGCGGATGCTCTTTCAGCTGCAACCCAGTACTGGGAAACACCCATACACTCTCACATTCACACACGTACTCATACACTAAGGCCAATTTAGTTCATCTAATTTACTTACGGTGCACGTCTTTGGACTGTGGGGGAAACTGGAGCACCTGTAGGAAACCCACACGATCGTGGGCAGAACATGCAAACTCTACACATAAATGCCAACTGGCCTAGCCAGGACTTGAACCAGCGGCAGCGCTAACCACTGAGCCATCGCCCGTGACAAAGTATAAAAGAGTGAAATTTTAATTAATTAATCAATTTGTAGACTGCTCTCTTATTTGTATATATTTTAATTTAAATTATAGTGACAGATGTGCTTTTTTAATCTATAAGAAAAGAACATATGAGACATTTTGTGCTCCCTCTGTATTAAAACTTGGAAATCTTGTCATTTTCCATTTATATATAACGTCATTAAAATTAACCTATTTTGCAAGCAACTTTTGCTCTTCAAATTTATGCAAGAAAATCTTGTGTCAGTCAGGCACTCAGTGACCCTTCATGGTTGTTTACATTTATTCATTTAAATGTTTTTATCGAGTGGCACATGGCCACTGGCAGCAATTAGCAGGAAAACAGAGAGCAAAGAGCCATTCTACATCAGAACACAAGTATGAGTAATACACAGACGCATGTGCACACACACACATACATGCACGCATACTTTTCAATGTGTAGAAAGCTTAATGATTAGATGCAGATCTAGGGCTGTGTTGTTATTTGCAACTACAAACAATATACGATTGAGAAAACTGTTATTTCGGAGAAGGGGAGTGGGGGGTTACAGTAGATATTTTTGCAGATGTAGCACAAACTAAAATATCAAAAGGTCAAAGGACAAACAAGTGATGGTAGACTTGAGTTGTATTGAGAACTCACCCAAAGCCGTACTGTGTACAGCATTGTATTTGTAATACACTGTCAATAAAGGTATTATGTCTTATTCCATTTTATACATGTTATATGAATATGCTATTTGGGGGGTGGGGGGTGGGGGGTGATAGTCAAGTCAAGTCAAGTCGAAACGAAACGAAACAAAAAACAAAACAAAACAAAACAAAACAAAACAAAACAAAACAAAACAAAAGAAGTTACATTAAGTTAAGTTAATGTAAGTTATGTTAAACAAAAAGCAAAAAAAAAAAAACATTAACAGAACAAGTTAAACAAAAATCAAAAAACAAAAAAATTTATATATAAAATGAGTTGATTAAGTTAAGTAACTTAAAAAATGCATTACAATAAAATAATAAAATAAAATGGGTAAGTTCAGTTGGCATTTCTGCGTGGAGTTTGCATGTTCTCCCTGTGGTCGCGTGGGTATTCTCCAGGTGCTCCGGTTTCCCCCACAACTCTAAAGACATGTGGTATAGGTGAATTGGGTAGGCTAAATTGTCCGTAGTGTATGTGTGTAAATGAGTGTGTATAGATGTTTCCCAGAGATGGGTTGCAGCTGGAAGGGCATCCGCTGCATGAAACATATGCTGGATAAGTTGGCGGTTCATTCCGCTGTGGCGACCCCAGATTAATAAAGGGACTAAGCCGAAAAGAAAATGAATGAATTAATGAAAAGGGGTAAGTTGTTAAAGCAATCGTTCAGTCTTCAACCTGACACTTGATATTTTATACATATACATATATTTTATACATATACATAGATTCATTTATTTTATAAGACATTTTGCATTAAACTGTCAAAAACTATGAGAAAACTTGGAAAAATTTATTTCATGAATGTTGCTGATTAATTCTTGTTTACTTCAAGTGCCAAAATACTATATAGTAGACAGTGTATCATACAGAGTTATATTACATGAACACTGTGGCTTGAATTGGAGTGTGATGCTCATCTGAATAGACTGTGATTAAGAGCTAATGAAAACCTCAGCATAGGGACGGAGGTGAGAAGTGTCAGGTGGAGAAGAAGAACTCAGCCCATATGCTAGATCTCATATCTTTTAATTAGTCTACAGACTCATCACCCACAGGCCCGACTGCAAGCCTGATGCTCCTATTTCTGACTCTATATGTGTGTGTGTGTGTGTATGTGTGTTTATATATGGACTGAGTCTCACTTATGGATGCACTAACACATGCACTAACGCTGCATTGACGGCAAGGTCAGCTTTTCACACACACTTAAGGACAGCTTGAAGACAGGTTGTGATCACTGAAGCACAGCAGGCAGCTGAGATTATGTGTGATGACTTGTTTGAAATTCATCTGGGAGTTAGCATGTTCTCCCAGAGCAGTGGTTGCCAAAGTGGGGGGTGGGTTTATTAGTAAATGGTCAACTGATGTACTGTAGCAGTTTTGTCTACTTTTGAACACTTTCAACCACTTTTCTGATGATGAAGGGATAGGTTGTTTGCAGTCAAGTGGGTCTGGCAACATGCGAAATTCATATGGAGGGCAGGAAGTAAAAAGTGAAAGGGAGACATAGAGGAAAATTCATATTTTAAAGGGAATATAAACGGAAAATAACCACATATGTTGGGCATGATCCTTATATAATGAAGAAGGCAGCATTTTATACTGACCTTAAATATATCTGCCAGTCATCGAGGCAGTAGATACTGTATAAAGTATGTTACATTAAAAAAAATACTGTAGTAAAAAGTGTTTGGAAGCATACTCTAGATCAGGAGTACCCATTGAGAGCTGTGGGCAGAAAGCAAAAGAAAAATCAAAGGTGCCATAGGTAATTTCCTAATTTATCTCATAATATTTATAAATAAATAGAAGGAAATAAAAGGTTTTTACTAATGTGTTCTATTCATTCATTCATTCATTTACTTCCGCTTTTCCGGGGCCGGGTCGCGGGGGCAGCAGTCTTAGGAGAGAACCCCAGACTTCCCTCTCCCCAGACACTTCCTCCAGCTCCTCCGGGGGGATCCCGAGGCGTTCCCAGGCCAGCCGAGAGACATAGTCCCTCCAGCGTGTCCTGGGTCTTCCCCGAGGCCTCCTCCCGGTGGGACATGCCTGGAACACCTTCCTAGGTAGGCGTCCAGGAGGCATCCGAAACAGATGCCTTAGCCACCTCAGCTAACTTCTCTCGATGTGGAGGAGCAGCGGCTCTACTCCGAGCTCCTCCCGGGTGACAGAGCTCCTCACCCTAATGTGTTCTAATTTTTGGAAAATGTATATTATAAAAAATGAAACAAAAACTTATTACAATAAAACCATTAAAAAATCCAGTTCAATGAGTTCAATGAGTTCAATGCCGGATACGCGAGTTATGCTAAACCTGCCTTTGCGTTGATGTCTTCTGCTTTGTCTACTATTGGTTAAGTGAAAATATGTAAATTTTTTAAAATCTGATGCATTTACATCATTTAACTGAAACATTTAATTTCCGCTTGCTTTTTTGTAGCTCTACAATAAACTAAACAAATAAAAGGTTACATTAATTTAATAAAAATAAACGAGAATTTCTGTTAAAGGCATTCCCCTAACATTTTCCCTCTGGCGGGCCAAATTAAAGGATACAAAGGGCCAACTTTGGTCTGCGAGCCCTTGTTTGGGCATCTCTGCTTGTTTGGGCATCTCTGCTTTGATCTCCTCTGCTGAATTAAACTGTTGTTATATTGTCACTGTGGTACGACACAACTGTAGTAATAAACAAATTATTCAATAGGCATCTGTTTTCTATACTATAATTACACACCATCACAATGCATCATGAGTTTACACTAATGTTTCAGTATTTATTTCAATTTTCTATGCTACATTATTTTAACAAAGAGTTGTACACATTATACACTTCACGATGTGGTTCAAAAACATGTTTATTACAAATTACTATAGTTTTTCCCCATGCAGATATCTTCCAGACATCACAAAATAACAGATGAAAGCATACAAAAGTGTGGTCGCGCAGACTACATTATTATTTATTTATTTATTTTTGTAAGGGATAAACTGTGCTCCACAATAATAACAGTCTAGTTTTGTTGAAAGGGTTGCATTTCATTTTTGTTCTGTCGATGAACTTACCATTAACAAACAAACATGCACCGCTGCTGTGCAATTTAATGTTCACGTTAAGGTTGTTTATTCTGCCGAAAGGTCGTTAAAGATTATTTCAAGATGGAGATTATTGTAGTGTATGAGTGTGAATGGGTGTGTATGGTTGTTTCCCAGGATAAGTTGGCTGTTCATTCTGCAGTGGTGGCCCCAGATTAATAAAGGGACTAAGACGAAAATAAAATAAAATAAAATAAAATAAAATAAAATAAAATAAAATAAAATAAAATAAAATAAAATAAAATAAAATAATTCTCATTCTCATTCTCATTATAGTTAATTACAACTTAACAATCTAAAAAATACATAAACTTGATAGTTCCAGTAGTATAAACTCTGACCCCTAAAGTATGGTTTGTTTGATCGATGTGATCCATTTGCACTGTTCATGGCCCCTTTGAATGGGCTCAAGTGAACCATATATCTTGTGTTATCAGAACATCTACTGCTTATACATGAACTACTGTCACTATGACAACAGCAAACATCAATTATTACTTTAATATATTCATTAATTTAATAGAGTATTTTTAGCTTCATAACAGATCTGGTTCTCACCTTACTATTGAACAGTGATTGTGGTATAAGAGAAAAGCTGCAAATTCCCCCGTTAATGTCAGCTGCCACCACAGTGATCTTCTGAAAAGTGCATTACACTTACATAGCATTTACGCAACTGGCAGATGACTTTATGCAAAGTGACTTACAATTTATAGAAGGTAAATGTTTTATATCTGTTCTTGCATTCCATAGGGATCCAACCCACATGGAAAATCACGGTGTGGCATAAATTATACATTTATTAGGCAGTATATAAGTAAAAGAGCTTTTCTTCCACCTTTCTGCAAATAAATGCCAATGACGGAAGCGTGCTCCAGCCCAGAACATTAAAGTGCAATGGGAGTACAGGCCATAAGGGGAGTGAGGATGCCCCTAGTGAGAGTACACTCTGAAACGACCCAAAGAAAATACACGTCAAGGTAATGCCTGACAACCACAATCCAGTTAATTGTCCATCTGATGTATTTAAATACTACAATAAAAAAATAAAATAAAATAAATTACAATCAAATAAAATAATAGCTTTAGTTTCAAGAAAACAAATACATAAAAATACAAACAAATTAATTTAAAATAAATAAATAAATAAATAAAATAGTTTCACATTAAAATAAACATATAGGAATATAAAAAAATATATATTATTTAAAGCAAACAAACAAATGAAATAAAATAAAAAATACAATAAAATGAAATGGCTTTACTTTAAATAAAACAAGTATATAAAATTAAAAATATATATTAACTGTAATTTAAAATAAATGAATGAATAAATAAAACAGTTTTACTTTAAAATAAATATAACAATCTAAATAAAATTATTTTATTTAAAGCAAAAAAAAACTATTTAAAATAAATGAATATATAAATACAATTGTTTTAATAAATATAACAAATAAAAATAAAAATATTAGATTTTATTTGAAACTAACAAGTAAAATAAAATAAAAAAGCATTGTTTTTTTGTTTATGTTTTATTTTATTTATTTCTCACAATTTTAAAAGCTCCAAGTTGATTGACTGATTTATGAATAATCTGGAAAACATTGTGAACCAGTTCTTGAGGACACAAATTACAGCATAAGTGGTACAGTAAGTACTCTCTATGAAAAGCTAATTTCACGAAGTTTGCAATGTTATTGGAATGGCATTTTTGAAAGCACACACTCAGTTTATTTTGAAGCCCTTTGCCTGAAATTATTTTGATATGCGACAAGTCATAAATATGCAGTTGCACAATCTCTCAATATGGGCTAAATGAACTGAACTGAACAGAACTCGACTCTCCTGTCCAAACGAAGCTGACCACACTGTGACACTGACAGTCCAAAGTCTGTCTACTCTCAAGGGGTGAAGGGAAGGCTGTCCTCCTGTGGCAGATTGAAATAAAACTCTAACAGTGCTGTCAAGTGGCAGGATAGAGAAAGAAGGAAACTGATGTAGAAAAGGGAATGAGGAGAGTAATGAAAGAGTCGGTGAGTCGGCAGGTGTAGTGCTAACACTCACTAACCTCTCCCGACCTTATACACATTGCAAGAACAAGGTTCAGAAAATTGAGCCTGTGCGACTTGCCTCTAGTGGCACAGCCATCCACACTCCTCCATTTAGTCTAGACTAACTGAAGAACCAATCAATACTCTTTCTCTTTGCCTCTCTCCTCTGAGGCACCTTTCTGCACTCAGCGGACGGGGAGGGGGTTAGCTGTGAGGAGGCCATGAGGTGCTAGAGGCCGCAGACAGCTGGCGATTACCCCCTCGAGAAGCCGTCATCAGATTAGAAGAACCGTGCATGTGTGTGAAGAGGAGGGCTGTGGAATAGAGCGCTACACATGGGGTCCACAAGTTATCAAAGAAAAAAAAAAAAAAACGGCATTAATTTTCTCCATATGGATATTGATTCTAAAAATGTCTTACTTTAAAAAGTAGAATTACTGTGAGTTTAGTAGTTGTTAATCAATGGTGTATGCTAGGGGTTCTCAATGTCTACATTAAAAAGTCCAGAATTTTTATTAAGGTCAAAGGTCTGGAACAATTGATATTACATAACTGGTTTTTAATAAACATCCGTGACCTGCATCACAAGTCAACGCTATTTATTCTTCTTCAAATTAAGTGGCATTTGCATTCAAAACACATTAGATACAGTACAAAACCACTAATATAAGTGCATTTTTGTGCAAATCACAACAAGAGGCCAAAAAAACCCCCAAAAAACATGTAGTTTCTGGATGCAGCCATGATGTTGCAAGCTGAGATTCCATATCTCAGAGATGCAATCATAAGAGCTAGTGATGTCACTGTGAGGAATAGGGCTAGATGTGGGCATTAAAAAGCATTGCATGTAGCTCAGATTGCAACAGCTCCCGGTCTGCATCCAGACCTCTCTCCAAAAAAAGATTATCAAAATGTATTTCGTACTACAAATACAACCAACCAAAATTATAAATAAATAAACAAATAAATAAAAAAAAATAATTAAATAAACTAATAAATAAAAAAATAAATAAATACGTAAATAAATAAATAAATAAATAAATAAATAAATACATACATAAATAAATAAATAAATACATAAATAAATACATAAATAAATAAATAAAGGAATGAATAAAATGAGGAATAAACAAATAAATAAATACATAAATAAATAAATGAATGAATGAATGAATGAATGAATAAATAATAAATAAATAAATAAATAAATAAATAAATAAATAAATAAATAAAT
>CAIGQQ010032667.1:1107973-1119091 GCA_903798035.1 Danio albolineatus | reverse complement strand
AATAAATAAATAAATAAATAAATAAATAAATAAATAAATAAATAAATCAATCAATCAATCAATCAATCAACCAACACCTTTGGAAACTGTATTTATAAAAGTGAAGAACAATATTTTCCAGTTGTTGTTTAAAACTTTTTTTTTGCACAGCCGTAAAGACAGTTCTCCTAATCAGAAAGCTATGAGGACCAACAAGTTGATCTACCAATGCAATTTTTAAAAATCGTTTTGTGCAACAGGTTATTTTTGTGGTTTTACCCACACTCACCTGTTTCACAGACAAGGCTTAAGCCTAGTCCTAAACTAAAATGTAAATATGAGCTGGTTCAATTGAAAGAACTGAAAGATGTTTTTTTAATAAGCTATCTCACTTTAAACGAGTTAAATCTCAGGTGCATTGCCTTACCCATAATGCCAGATAGAAAACACAAAAGTCAAAAAGAACAAACCACCAAAAATGCACTGCATGGACAACCATCTCTTATGAACAAGTCACGCAATGCAGTAATATTACAATTCAATCAAAACATCTTAACAAAGAAATTAATTTCTTAGTTCCACAACGAATGTATGTTCAACAAAAATGAATATATGTTCAAGAAAATGCTAGCATCTGTAATTTAATTATTTAAATCCTATTAAATGTCCCATCCATAATATATGTAGATCACCATAATCATATGTGAAGGCATGCATACAGTATAGCACCCCATTACTGCGTTGAAATGTAAATAAAAGGTTTCTATGGTGATTACATGAAAATCCTAGTCTGAATGCATCCACTGGAATTAAATTGCACTAATGCTACAGCTTAATAATAACAATTACTCAATCACATGATATAATTATTTTAATAAAGCTATAACGTTGGATATAATACCTTCATATTTATCTCTCCAAATCCTGCCATAACACTTTTGGTGCAGGTACTAGTACAACAGTAAATCCATAGTAAATCCCTCTTCTAACTTGATCCTTCATTGCACAGTGTTTCTCCCACATGTCAGTGCTGTTTCATCTGGTTTAAAACTAAATCACAAAGACCTTTGTGTTATTTTGCTAAATTCAGCCGCTGGAGACCTTCACATATGTAAACAAACCTAACCTCGCCCTGTGTTGCTGTTGAGTGCAATAAACAATCAATGGGCGCAAACAAACAGTGTTTGTTTTTAAGTATAAACATTATCCCCCAGTTTCAGAGAGAAGGCCTAAGGCTATTCCAAGGCTAAATCGAATGTATGAGCTGTCTTTACTAACAATAAATAATAAATCAATGACAAATAAACAAACAAATAAACAAACAAATCCAATTAACTTTTTAATGGGTAATTAGTATTAGGTTAGGCTAATTTGTATTAATTTCTGTAATCTCATTTCATTCTATGATCTCTACACTTTAGTACGGTTTGCTCATCCCACAATAATGGGTAGGCTTAGGTTTGGTTATCAATAACCAAACCTAACCAAGGCTTAGGTTTGGTTATTAATTAGTTAGGTATTAATTTCTATAATCTCATTTCATTCTATGATCTCTACACTTTAGTACGGTTTGCTCATCCCACATCAATGGGTAGGCTTAGGTTTGGGGACAAGCCTCCTTTAAAAATGGCACGTTTTCATATGTTTCAAATGTTGTATATTTTTCAATATTAATAATGTTTTTAGGAAAAAAAAATTACGTAACTATTTTAATTCAACTTAACTATATTCTGCATTGTCAGAAAAGACGTTTATTTGTACAAATTCATACAATTTTATACATGAATTTGTACAATTTAACATATTTTCTGACAACATGTATAATAAAATGTTACATTTTTTGTGAAATTCTACAGCGATCTGGAAAAAAAAATTGGTGGGAGAAAAGAAGAACTGGGCGAGAGGAAAAAAAAAATGGGTGGAAGATATATATAATTTAATATATATATATATTAAAGTTTTTGAGTTCTTGCAAAGTTGTTTTGTGGTCCCTCGCAAAGATGTTTTGCATTCCCTTGCAAAGTTGTTTTGTGTTCCCTCGCAAAATTTTTTTTTAAACTCCCTGTACGCTTTATATTTCAAAATAAAGGTCATTTGTATGTACAGTCAAGGGTGAACCCAAAGTATGAATGCAATTGATTATGTCCACAATTGATACGTCTTGCAGTGGTTGAGAGCTACGGTCGCCGAGAGAGGTTAACGCGCTGCAATTTAAGAAAGCACTAGCAATAACAAAAAACACCAGCAAATTAAGAAACGATCTTCATCAATTTGACAGTACACCTGTTGCAAATTCTCACAACACAGACAACGGAAGAAACGCGCTGCGAATTGGTCAAAACACAAACAACAAAAGAAAACACAACAGAAGAAACGCACTGCAAGTTGGTCAAACGGAAATGTTTTAAGAGGACCCAAAAACATGACGGACCCAGCTGAGAAACGGACCTGCCGCGACTTGTTCAGTGAAGTGATTGGTGGTCTTTGTAAGGTGTAATATCCTGATAACACGATTCCGTTGTCTTTCGTAAATTATCAGTCTAATTAATGATCAACTGAAAGGTTGCGTTATTAAATAAATTAACTACATCTGTTTCTCAGCTGGGTCCGTCATGTTTTGGGGGATCTGGTGAGCGAGGAGAGGACCTTTAAAAACAAATCATTTTGATAAACATTATTAAAACCATAATCAAGCATGATTATTATATTATATTATATTATATTAATTATATTATATTCAGTCTTCTTTAAAAATGTCCATATGAAACCTACGCAAACATGGGGAGAACATGCAAACTCCACACAGAAATGCCTCCTGGCCCAGACGGGACTTGAATCACTCATGCCACCACAGAAAAAAAAGACACACAGATAATCACACTCCTCCCTATCTTTCACAAAAATGTGTATGAACTTAATTCACACACAAAACAGCACACCACCGGTAAGTTAATTGATAGCTCTCTCCTCTGCAAGACTGTGTATTATTTTCGGTCTGAAATTATTCAATTATTAAGCATTCTGGCTCCGTCTGTCTGATTTTTGATTGTGTGAGCAGCGGTATTCCATCGCCATCGCTGTTTCTCATTTCTGAATGTTCTGACTCTCTCCTTAGTGGGACGTGAGCGGGCTTGGCTGTTGCCTGGGCAACAGGATGCGGCGAGCGAGGGAAGCTGATTAGAGATGCCAGCGCAGTCCGAGGCTGGTGGGGTGATTGTAAAGCCATCTCTCTGTTTCTCTCGCTCTCGCTCTCCTTAGAGACAAGGCCATCAGGCAGGTTGGAGAAGAGCCAGCGTAAAGGTCCTCTCCTCGCTCACCAGATCCTGCTCAAGCGGTGCAAGCTAAAATCACTACAACATACTCGTCTTTCGCTTGGTTTCTTCCCTCTCGGGTCATTCGCAAGCACAGGGCCACAAATTCACTTACAGCACACATGCAGATTGTCCTAAGCCCTGTTCACAAAGAGATTGATAACTCCTTGTAACTATACAGAGAACTATTTCATCCACACCACCATAATACAACATTCTGTTGTAATATTCTGTTGTGCATCATACGTGCAAGCTACAGATTCATCATTTGTTGTACCTTGAGTATCTTTAAAAACATCTTTAAAAATAATAATAGTAAAAAAAAAACACTTTCACCTTATTATTTTTCACGTCTAGTGAAAAACAGATACAAAAATGTGTTGAACTTAGAATCTCAAGGACAAAAATGTCAAATGAAACCGCAGTATTTAATCTCACAGCCATTTTAGCTCAAAATAACCTTTTATTTTATATGACTTTCTCCTTCTATTTTTACATTAACATACATTAATTATAGTTAATGGTAATGGTAATACTTTTTATTTCCATACACAGTTGAAGTCAAAATGTTTAGCCGCAGGACTACACATCAACAACCGCCGACACACCAAATGCAGGTAGATTTTAGCTGTGTCGGGTTAGACAGTCACACCCACTAGCCATCTTAGCTGGTTGAAAATAATTTTTAAATTGCCAGTGCTGGATAGTCACTAAAGATCATTTCATGAACGATTGTCAATATGAGCTCAAAATATGTGTGAATCGAGAAGCAGCACAACTAACTGTTAAAATAACTGTTTGAGTGAATACTGAATGAGAGGATGATCACGTGCACTGTGAGACATAGGCGTGCTCATGTTACCTTGCATGAAGCAACCATGCTTGGAAACACAACTGGTGCGATCGGTTGTCTTTGAAACAGACAGGACAAAAAGCAACGCTCGTGCACCCATCATCCTGCCCGTTTCAAGAGCTCAGTGTTTTTTTGTAAGCAGCAGCGACTGCCACTTTCGCTTTAACCATTCTTTGAACAGATTATTATTGGGCCTAACAATAACTGTGATCGTGCACGTGATCATCCTTTCATTATCGCACACAGTATGTTTTTCACCTGGTCTTTCACTTCCAGTTATTTTTAATATGGTTATAACACTGCTTTCAATAAGAGATTAACTCACCATTTATGTATAGTTAACTGGTGATCTGGGAAGTTTAGCCTGGGCGAAACTGTGCAGTTTTAGATCCATGACAGCATTTTTGTTGAATTAAAAAGTGCATGAATACAGCTATATTTTGCTTGTTTTGACACATTATTTACAATTTCTGACAAAGAAAATAATTAGTTTGGTGTGGCCAGAGGAAAAAAATCCTTAGTGTTGAGCCCTGATAAGTCACGTGAAATAAAACCAATTGCAATGCTATACTATGTAACCACAATCCATTTTCTTATGTTCATTGAGCAAGACACACAACACACAACACACAAAACAGTTAAATGAATGAGAAGCCATGATGGACACAATGGTGGACACAACACAATTAAAATCAAGTAATTTTATGCATATAAATATAATTTCCCAACAACAAAATTGTGGCTAGTGTAAATGATGAGTGGTTAGAAACATTGGAAAACTACTATTCACAGTGGCTGGTGATCAAAAAAGTTAAGGTAACACATGGTCCATTGGAGTATTAGTAGACTGTCTGCTTAATATCTGTTGATACTGACATTCAACAGACATTTAACTGACTATAAGAAACTTTGCAAGTACATGTCAACTTACACTAACTCTACCCCTAACTCCAACCCCAACCCCAACCTAACAGTCTACTTATAATCTAATGAGAATTAGCTGCAACGTAACTTAAATTCAACAAACGGACCATCAAAATTAAGTGTGATCAAAGTTAATATCAAAGTTATTTCTATATAAGCAGATTTTCATAATAAATAAATAAATAAGGTCAATATTATTACCCCCTTCATGTTTTTTTTTTCTTAGTTGGCTACAGAACAACTTTAAGCTGAATACTAGTATAAGTAGAAAAGTATACTGTATAGCACAAAATAAGTAGAAACATATTATTTACTGTCACCATGGCAAAGACAAAATAAATTAGCTATTATAAATTAGTTATAAAAAATATTATGTTTAAAAATGTGTTAAAAAAAATCCTCTCTCCATTAAGAAACACTAAAATAATCAAAATGCCACAGGAGGGCTGTTAATTTTGACTTTACTGTATGTGCCATTTGAAATTAATACTTGGTGGAAAAATAAGCATCCTAGATAATTCTCTGATGGCAGTTTTTTTTTTTTTTATACCGTTGAATTAACATCAATCTTTTCATCGGCTTTAAACCAAAAAAGTTGCAGCTCTTAATAAAATCACCAGCCAACCAGCTTGTTTATTTTAATTACATAGGCCCATTTTTACTCACATTTGGCTCTCGGTGAGGGTCAATTTGGATCGTGCTCACACACCACTCTACATCCACTGCAAAACATGAGCTAACTTGTAATGACTAAAGTACTAAATTACCCTGAATATCTTTCTTTTTCTCTTCCCCCTAATCTTTTAAAGCTATGTTACTTATCAGCAATTACTGAGCTCAATTGGTAACCACATTTGGAAAAGTGCACTACAAATCCCCCTGTGACTAAGAAGGAAACCAACACAAATTGAAACCTGATTGGCTCATCTCACTAGGGAATCGATCATAACTGTTCAACCATGTTTATTTCGTTGTGACTTCACTAAAAAAAGAAAATAAGAATTACACTGTAATAAGAGTATAGTACTTCATTGTCCAACGTAAAAGCATAATAGAGTTCTTCCTCTGCCATAACCTGGTTTTGCAGCTTCTAGAAGGATTTGGAGCTGTCACAATGTCTCTACAGTGTCTTCGATCAGGGATCTACAGCCCTGCAGAGGTAAGTGCTTGTGCTATTCGCTTACAGGAGCTTCACCTGACGTTGGCAGTCAGAAAGTTGACAAGAGATGCCAAGAAATGTCAGCAATGTCCTGAACTATGACAATGCACTTTCCAAAATTTTGCAGAATGACCGTACATGTATTTGAGATCATTTGTTGTGGGATTAACGATGTACAAACCCTCTGTAAACCAGGTAACATTTGTCAGTTAATGAGAAGGTAGCTGAACAGGTAGTTTTAAACATTTTGGGTACAGAAATTGATGAACACTTAGAGAATGTAAACAAACAAACAAACAAACAAACAAAAAAAAACACTCTCAGAAATAAAGGTAAAAAATCTGTTACTGGGACGGTACCTTTTCAAAAGGTACAGTTTTGTTTCTAAAAGGTCTTGAAGGGGCCAATCACACCGAACACGATTTTTGTGTTGAGAGGTGCCTTTTTTGAATGAGAGGTGCCTTTTTTCCCTAAATAGAGCTGCCTTTTTCCCCTAAATAGTGTTCACTTATATCTACCCATTGTAAACATTTTGTGTTAAGAGGTGCCTTTTTTTAATGATTTACTAATGGCCACAAGCGGATTGCGCCCTGCTTATGTGCCCTGCATGCCTCGCGTTTTACCCGCCTGCTGTGCTTCACTGCGCGCTCTCAGTTGAATAAAAGTGAACGCTGGGTGAAAAAAAAACATGTCTCTTTTGTTTAACACTCATGATTTACCTGTAGATAACCAGCTCATTAGATGAGAGCTCCAGGAAGGAACAGTGTTGCGATTAACATGTTCTCTAAATAGTGTTCACTTATCTCTCCCCTATGTCAACTTTTTGCGTTGACAGGTGCCTTTTTTGAGTGATTTACTAATGGCTACAAGCAGATTGCGCCCTGCTTGTGCGCCCTGCACGCCTCGCGTTTTACCCACCTGCTGTGCTTCACTGTGCGCTCTCAGTTTAATAAATGTGAACGCTGGGCAAAAAAAAAAAAAAAAGAAACAAGTTACGTCAGTCGCATCTTTTTCATTCTCCCACCAAATAAAAGCAGAGGCAGGGTTTACTCTGAGGTTACTGCAGTGTTTGTGTTGTCAAGAAAACTACGAAGACTTTTGAAGCTAGAAGAGATTCAAGTGGTTACTGAATTATGCTGAGTTATGAGGAGCTGTATGACTTCACAAATCATGAATTTCACAATATTATTAAATATTCAAATTATACCAACTTCAACAGCAACACTCGAGCACAATACACAGCTGATTCAGTCATTGCTTAGCAACATAAAAAGTGCACCGCACTTATTATTATTTTTTGTTATTGCGGTGCAGCTCAGCATTTTCAGAACCGAAAATAGAGTTCAGTGTGATCGGCCCCTAAAGGTTAATACCTAAAAAGCTAAAATTACTATATTAATGCCTAAAGCACAAATGTTTACCACAAAGACATCTTATGGGTAGAAATGTGTACCCTTAACTATACCCTAAAAACCTGTATGGTACAAAAGTGTCTTTTTGAAAAGATACTGCCCCAGTGACATATTGTGTACCTTTATTTCAGAGTGTGTATACTGTACTGTACACATTCATTGGACTCTGTCCTTACTTTCAATGTTGTAGTTCGGTTTAACTTCCCTCTCAGTTTTAAGAATTGTAAATGTAATCAATTAAATCACAGATTTATTTACTGTAACATTAAAAAAGCCCTGGTTGTTGGGGAAGACTCTTATCATCCTCTTTATGCTATCCTATAAAATCCTTGTGAAAATGGCCAGGTACGCCATCAAAACATGTTGGGTTCCACACAATTCCTTCATGTTGTCCCAACACAAGTTGTTTAAGTTAACTTCATCATTTTTACAAATGTAAGTGGATTGAACATGAAACAATTAGGTTATCCCCAAAAAACGTAATTGTTTTGTTTCAACTCATTTTGTTTGAGGAGTTTGAACAAGCAGCTAAATAAATTTTTGAGTGTATAAGAACACAATTATTCCAAAAGTCATTGTACCAACTGCCATCAATGCACCTTTTGTTGTATTTTATTGTATTTGTATTGTTGTGTGTGATCATTTTTCTAAAACAGTGCTTCTCTCTTTTGTTTAACACTCATAATTTAGATAACCAGCTTATTAGATGAGAGCTTTAGGAAAGAACAGTGTTGAGATTAACAGGTTCCCTAAATACTGTTCACTTATCTCTACCCATTGTGCACAAGAAACTTACTGAACTTGAAGTTTATTTCAAAAACTATTTTGCACTAGATAACTGTTTGCAGCAGTTTCAATGATTACAGCAGTGTGAAGGGTTATTTAACTGTAATTATGTGATTAGCACAGAAGTCACGTCTGGCACACCTTACCCTCAGAATTGAACACATTTTCAAACTGGATTCATGACAGAATATCCTGCACTCAAAATGGACTTTTGCAAGGACTGCTAATCTAAAGATACTTTTCTAACCCCTTATTGGTTATTGAATTGAATATTAAATCAGGGGCAATCTGTTTTTAAATTTTGATAGTAGGATTTTAGGCAAGTAAGCAACATAAATAAATCACAGAAGATATGATACTGACTGCTATGTTCAATACTGGCTTTGAAGCTTACCCGTCTTCATCTCTGATTGGTTAAAACAAATGATCCGGCAGAGAAGAGGAGACAAAGTGTCAAAAAGAAGAGGTGGAAGACGAGTGAATGAGTAGAAAATGTACACCATAACTCGGCTGTAAATAAATGATGGCATACATGAATAGAAATACAGAGTCTGACACCCAGAGCAGTGCTTTATTGCTCTGTTCTCTCAGTCATCTGGCCTTTCTCGGTCTTATTTCTCTTTCTTTTTACTTTTTCCTAGTCTGCCTGAGAAAATAGAACAATGGAGAATATCACTCTCTCTGTCTTAATCGATTGCAAGGACATTTATTGAAGCGAGTGTATAATTAGCCTTTAAATTAAATCAACTCAAACTACCCAATGACACATAATATGAGCAAAAAACAAATATTTTGTTAAGCATTGTTCTCATTATAATGACAGATTTCTGGGGTCATCTGAAAAGTGTGGGGTTAATTTTGCTCACTCGCACTCTTCTTCTCATCGATCTTTCTTTATCAGTTAAGCCGGTAACACAGACTCATTAGGACCATTCACTACTACACCGAGGTTAAAGCTAATTAAAGACTTGCAGTTTAACATTCTGCTGAGATTTTTGCTTCTTGTGCCACACAAGTGAATTCCGAAAAAGAAATGGTGTGCTTTTTTTTTTAAGTGAAGTTTCATAAACTAATTTCGAGAGGAGCTCGTGATATGATTAGCACGCCTGGCTGATCATCTGTAATCAGCAATAATCCAATCAGAGCGATCCAAGCTTACTATAAATGGATCAGTTCTTTCCCTACCACTCTATCTGCGTTTTGGAAGAATACACAAGCTAAGCAACACGCCTCAGCAACCTACCAGCCAACCAACTACCAAAACAAACAATCCAACCAACCAGTCAGACAACCAAGACACTTCTCAACAAGAATTGACGCCGACAAAATGGAAATAACAGCAACAACAACAACGCCATGACAACCAGTGAGAGCTCAGCTCTCTCCGACACGCCCGCAGCGGCGCAACGACAGGCAGCCCCGTCAGCAAACGGACTCGAGGCCCCAGCGAGATAACACAACGCCCCCCGAATTCACCATCGCCAAGCCGCCACCTACCTTCACCAGCTTCCTCCGATGCCTCCGCCAGATCGTCATCCCATGTCTCCAATAAAATCACCATCCTGGAACTCCGTAAACATCTTTCAGACGCCGGTATTCCCGTCCCACCACGATGCAATAAAGCCGATCTCATAAGCTGTACTCCGCCATTACTCCCCAGACTTCGCCCACCATGGACACGTCAAGAAGCCGCCCGGTAACGCCACGCCCGCTATCCCCAGCTCTCCAACGCTCAAACTGAACTTTCTCAACCCGGACAATCAAAAAAGGCTACACAAAGTACAGCACCAAACAGACCACGTTTTTAAGAAAACAGGACCACCCCAGCTTCATCACAGCAACATAATGAAATTGCCGACACTTCCGCCTCGCCAGCAATCGAGCCCCGCAAGACGCCAGCCCACCAGCTCTTCCGCCTTCTACTTCAATATGCTTCTCAAAAGACAACTCCGACTAAACTCAAAGACGCCGGCGATCCAAGCCTATGCAAAGAAGCCGGACTTCACCCGCAGTACTGTACATCGCATGCTTGAGGAGAAGCCCCGCAAAATAAGTACTCTCCAACTAAAACATTTTATAAATAATCTGGAAGACGAGACCAGCGTGAATAGAATGATTTCAACCCAAAAACTCACCTCAAACCTCCCGCCGGTCCACAGATGCATTATATTCCAACAGCTGAAGCAACCAGACTGCAAGGGTTCACGAAACATAATCCGGAAAACATTAGTCCGCAGTATATTCTTACGTCGACAAACCTCCATGAAACGCACGGTTGAATCCAAGCTGATCGCTGGAGCACTTTCTTTCACTAGAACAGCAAGTCAAGTCACAATATAAACACTGTGACATTCAGCCAATAAAATGGCCGCGACTTTGATTGACACTCCTTTGAGCCAATAGCTGAAGAAGCGTCAACATCCAATGAGATCCCAACTTGAGACGGTCTCGCCCATGACAGATTTATGAATGGACTCCGTGAAAAAGCCTTGTGAATGAACTAGGCCAGATTTGCTCGTCAGTGTATCCAAATATAACGCTATTTTATCATGGATTAAAACAAGCCCACGATAAACATTTATTCTGGATACCATGTGGGGATATAAGTTTCAAGTTCAGTGTTTTAGAGAAGGGAAAAAATAAATAAATAAATAAATAAATAAATAAAATTTATTTAAAAAAAAAAAAAAAAAA
>CAIGQQ010032667.1:1093247-1104750 GCA_903798035.1 Danio albolineatus | reverse complement strand
CCAAACCTGCTATAAACGCTAAGCATATCTAAGGGCGAACTCTTGAAAGAACAGGGTTTAGTAAAGATTCAGCAAGTGTTGTGCGTTGACCTTTAGCTAGAGCTGACATCTTGAGATTTTATCCTCCACATAGAAATTAGAGATGTTGCACATGTAACATACACACATGCTGTAGACACACACACACAAACCAGATTAAATGTAGGGTACACTCAAAAATGAAAATTCATTAATCAGTTGTTACTCTACTATCATACTCTTGGACCACCAATAGATAAAAAAAAAAAAAAATGGAATTGGCTGATAGCCGTGCATTATTCTGAAATATCAGAATTCGTACAGCCTCTTCACTCTTTTGTATTACTCCACCCACATATTATTGCAGCTGTTGAACAACATAATGTACTTCTGAGGCTTTTTTTAGGCAAGAATGTAGTTGTTAAGATTGCAACTATGCAGTTTATTTGTAAAAATAGTGCCTGTTTTACATATTTATAATTTCGGAGATTCATTGCATTGGCAGCCATCAGCCTGTCATACTGAGCAGAGTAAAGACGATTTAGTTGATGGCGATAGAAACTGCATGATAAGTCTTTAGGGGAGAAAAACAGCATTTTTTTCATCATAATACGTTTCAAACTACACCTGAACAAATCCTTAAAGAAAAATTAAGTGACATTCCAAGTCAATCTCTCTCTTTTGTATGCTTTAGTGCTGTATTTTACCAGTAATCTGGTAGTGTTTGCTTCACTCTGGCTTTTTCGTGGTTACTTATTGTGATCTCTCGATTGCAACAGAGAAATACTGAGAAATCTCTGTAGACTGATGGCATTTCATGCTGTTCAGCCTTTTAATCTTAAAATGTGAAGAGAATAATTCAAATGCTAGCTCTAAAGTGATTTTTGCAATAGTAGCAATGGTTTCTGCTGTTCTGACCATCAGCTGCAGATATGAATGAACAGTGGAAGAAAGTAGATCCTCTTACAAAAGGATTTTTGAGACTCTCTGTGTTTGACTTTCTTTTGCAGATACACATTTATGCTGTCGAACTGTTGTATAAATGCAATATCACACTTGTTGCAATGCTTAATGGCTGCAAATGGAACTCAGTTTGTGGCCTTGAGCCAATGCACTCCTCCCACCAGTGCCAATATACAGCCATATCACACTGCTACTCCTGTGATTTTGCTAATGTATTCTATCAGTTTTTTTAATACGTTTTTTTTTTTTTTTTTTTTTTTTTTTTTACAAAAAATAGGACACGAATCAAACCAACATATTAGAATTTCAACAGTTAATGTGACACCCAAGAGAAAGAAATAACAGCTAAAAATACAAAGCTAACTATAATTGTAAATATATATTCTATATTAAACATAATCTTACAATATTCATTTTATTTTTGATCAACAAAATAACTAATAAATAAAAATAAAAACCTTATAAATAATAATAATAAAAAAAAAACATTTTAAACCTTCTTTTAACCCACACTTCTGAACTATAACTAGTTACTTCTAATCAAAGATTAATATTTTACTCTTAACATTATTTAACATATAATTATTATTATTTAACTGTTTCAATGGTAACCAGAGGATGCGTTTATGAACACTGGAAGAACAGAGACAGAACATGTAGCAAAAATGGAGGATGAGACACACTGGAAAAACACAATATGTGATGGGATTTCAGTTCACCGGTCAACATCAACACAGGCACAGACTAATCAACAAATGTCAGGGGTTGCCATAATGAACAAACAAACCTGTACAGACCCCACCACCAAAGAAATACATTGCTATAAAGGCGAACAATTTGCTATTTCCAACTTAACTCAGGACTTCCTTCGCTGAACTTCACAGGGCTTCATTTACACTGGTGGCCATACTGAGCATACTGAACATTGCACAATCCCCCATTCATAGCAATGTGACTGAAATCCCTATTTATCTATAGACTTTGGTGACAGTGACCGTCGGTGACATGACCAGTGATGTGACAAAGTTAAGAATTCTTCAAATTTATGCAAATGAAAAGCAACTTTTGCAAGCAACAGCCAATAAGAGCATCAATAGAGCTCACATTATCCTATCTCAGCTCCTGCGCCAGCTGGTTGTATTCTCCGTGCTGTAGACCTACAAAGTCTAGTGTTTGCACCAGATAAACAATGACAGAATACACTTTTTTTCTGGTCCATCTTTGTAACTGTGCATTTCATGTATAAATTTAATTTACATTTAGTGTTTTACCTCCACTGTTTATTTTTATCAGCAAGAAAATTAATTCAATGTCAGTGAATATCATCATAAATGTTGTAGTGTGTATGAGGCTTTACTGGTTCATCTGATCTCAAGTTTTCATATATGACGACAAGTACTGTACAATGTTCAGTGAAAAAAAAAAAGCTTATGGGCTACACATGTGAGCATATATGACAGTGCAAAGTTATAGTATAACTTCACACACAATAATCAAGCTGCATCTTATCTCTACAAGAGATGAAAAAGAGAAAAATAAAAAGATAAAACATGTTTGCGTGGTTAATAATTAATTGCATATGGCATATTTCATCTTTAATGTGCATCACTGGGGGCTCGCTTCACCCACACACCCCCAGAGGCATAACAGGAAGGACATAAATGGCTCTGTGTGTGTGTGTGTGTGTGTGTGTGTGTGTGTGTGTGTGTGTGTCTGTGTGTGTGTGTGCATTATTAAACATTAACTTTATGAGTTAATAACCAGGATACACAGTAGAAGAACAGTCAGAGAGGAAGAGCATTTCATTAGAACAACTCCCATTAAGTTATTTTCTGTGTAGCTATATGCACTAGAGTGTATCAGTTGGGGATCTGCGTCACAGCAATGTGTTCTCAGGCTTGACAGGAATGGCAAATGATGGAGGAAATGGGGATGCGACGTAGGAAGGAAAGAACTGACTGAAACAGACAGAAATTAGTAAATGGGGGTTATGGTCATAAAAAAGGAGAATATTTTAAGCAAGTTTTCTCCTGACTGAGGCATTTGCAACATATTGAGAGGAGGGGCGTTTGGTTGGCAGTGCCGAATAAGAGTGATGAGGGAGCCAACATGGAGACCCCTCCCCGACGACAGACACTAAATAAAAACATGCATGTACGCTCTGAACTAACTCTTGGAAAAATTCACCATGGTTACCAGAATATCTGCCAAAAATACCATTGTTACTATAGTAGCGAAGAAGGAAAAAATTACAATATATTCATTCTTAGACCAGCACAAGGCTGATTAGCTGAACATTGCACAAGATCCTGCTAAATTTAATCAACACACAAGATAAAATTAGCTAAGATTACAGAGACTTGGAGAACCATGTTGGTCAATACAACTAACTTAATTAACACAAGCAGTAAAAACAAACTAATTGAGTTGAGATTAAATCTATCTATCTATCTATATATCTATCTATCTATCTATCTATCTATCTGTCTATCTGTCCATCCATCCATCCATCCATCTATCTATCTGTCTGTCCGTCCGTCCATCCATCCATCTATCTGTATATCTGTCCATCCATCTATCTATCTGTCCGTCCGTCCGTCCGTCCGTCCGTCCGTCCGTCCGTCTAACTATCTATCTATCTATCTATCTATCTATCTATCTATCTATCTATCTATCTATCTATCTCTCTATCTATCTATCTATCTATCTATCTATCTATCTATCTATCTATCTATCTATCTATCTATCTGTCTGTCTATCCGTCCATCCATCCATCTATCTGTCCGTCCGTCCGTCCGTCCGTCCATCCATCCATCTATCTGTCTATCTGTCCATCCATCTATCTATCTATCTGTCCGTCCGTCCGTCCGTCCGTCCGTCCGTCCGTCCGTCTAACTATCTATCTATCTATCTATCTATCTATCTATCTATCTATCTATCTATCTATCTATCTATCTATCTATCTATCTATCTGTCTGTCTGTCCATCCGTCCATCCATCTATTTATCTATCTATCCATCCATCCATCCGTCCGTCCGTCCGTCCGTCCGTCCGTCCGTCCATCCATCCATCCATCCATCCATCCATCCATCCATCCATCTATCAATCTATCTATCTATCTATCTATCTATCTATCTATATATCTATCTATCTATCTATCTATCTATCTATCTATCCAATCATCCATCTAACCAATCACCTATCCATCCAGCCATTCATCTATCCATTCATCCATTCATATACCCATCAACTGTACCAGTGTCATTTTCAGTTAAAATCACATTGGCAGACACAAGTGTCCAGTAAATAAAGCTTTGCGACTGCTTAGCAACACCTTAAGAACCACTATTGGTGGTTACACCTCATAGTCACCCATAAACTGCTGGCAAAATGGGATGTCATCTGATTGGCTGAATTCTACATGGCAAGGAAATGTGTGTCACCTTTTTAAAGAGATGAACACAAAATAGTTATGGTGCCAAATCCCTTAATATTAGGGCTGCACGATATTGGACAAATCTGACATTGGCATACTTTGTTATTCTACAATTTTTTTGTGATATGAATATAATCCTTTCACCAAATGACTTGAATAGCTCAAATTTGGAAATAATTCATAAATTTATATTGATTGGGATGATTTTGAAGGCCAGATCATCTGCATACATGTATTATTATTATTTTATTTTTATTTTTATTTTGGTGGGTCGAACTGTATTTGAGTATGCGTTGAATAATCAAGTGAAAGCAAATAAAAAGGCATAGTCTTAATTGTATAAAAGTTAAATGCAAAACATTTCCATTGTTCTAATTTCTTGTAAACAAATTATTTAAAGGCTTTCAAAACAAATCAAACAAGCACTCTTTCACTGTTATAAGGTTAAACTTCACAATCACTCAACAATCTGGTTCCTGGTCAGCTATAATTCCACTCAAATTTCCTGAGGGATGAATAAACTGAAGCTGAATTTGACATTGCGGATCCTGCGATGTGACTACTGTGAATGATGACATTGCTATATCAGTGCTGAAACGATATATTGTGCAGCACTACTTCATATTTACAAGTGTTTACAATTAGTGCGTTTAAGCATATATTAAACAATGTGTATTTCACAACATTCTAAAACATTAGTCTGTAATTGTATAGATACTGACTTTCAGACGCTGAACAGAGTTAGCTTTGACTGGTTAATTTACATGTTGGTGGTGGGTGGTGCTTTAGGAAGGAAAGATGTGATAAAATCACTAGACTGAAGCCTAAAGTTTGGCTCTACGAGACTAAAGGACAACTAACGATGTCTTAGCAGCCCCAAGGGAACGCCATTGTAGTCTCACAACACCCTGGTGACAAATTCTGCACAAACATTGAAGCATCTTAAAATTGTAAGAATCTAGTCATTTATTGCTATAACTGCAGTGGCCCCGAAATGAATTCGGACAGTTTTGGACACTTAAGTCCCAGTTAAAATGTCTGAATGTTATTGCATTAGAGAACAAAACAGCTAAGCAAGCAGCATGTGTAAACAACTGATGGCATTCTCAGAACTAACGGGTTCGCAATTATACAACTGGTCTCAGGGTAGTTGTTAACAGACGTATAAAAAGTCCAAAAAGGCACATTATTATTTTACAGTAACTGGTGTTTTGGAGCTGCTATTTTAGCAGTTACCATGGTTACCATAGTAAATGTCTGAAAGGCTAATCTTTTTCAATAGATTTTTATGATGACAGAATGAAACAGCAAGCCAATAGAAATGAAAAGCACAAAAAGGCAATAAATTTCACTGCGAAGCTTTAGTCGTGTCAGGAGGTTATGAGGACATATGTGCCGTAGCTGCTCAGAAGAGAGAACTGCAGCTGCTGGTAGTTTGCTGGTTGCTGCCCAGAGCCTGCACTCAGTAATCCGGGTCAGAACCGGCTTCAGTGGGCACAGCGGGTCGAACATAGTTCTGGCCCTCTCAGAAATTGATCTCGGCATGTTAGTCTGATGGAACGGAGCTGAAAGCTGATACGCTGCATCGTGAGCCCTGCCGATGCAATCTTCTCTCTGACCTTCTCACCGAGCCAGAATGAACAGTCTTGCTGTACGTATATGTCTATGTGTATGCCCTACAGCTGTTATTGATATCACAATTCAACTTTACCTGACTTGTCACAGGTAATAATCGTTCAGACAGATTGATTCAGCAATTTAATTATTTTATAAACAACTTTTCCTTCCTGATGACATCACAGAGGCATCCCACACGGAAAGAACCTATATAAACATATGTTCTAATATAGGTTTTGAAATTGGTTTTTAGTATATGTGACATACTGTATATAAAATTGTTTATTGTTTTCCTATATGTACATATATATACACATATACAGTTGAAGACAAAATTATTAAACCCGCTGAATTATTAGCCCCCCTGTTTATTTTTTCCCCAATTTCTGCTTAACGGAGAGAATATTTTTCAACATGTTTCAATAACTATAATAGTTGCAATAACTAGACAAATAATATAACAAAATAATATTTATAATAATTTTAAAAACTCATTTCTAATAACTGATTTATTTTATCTTTGACATGATGATAGCACATACTATTTTACTAGATATTTTTGAAGACACTTCTATACAGCTTAAAGTGACATTTAAAGGCTTAACTAGGTTAATTAGATTAACTCGGCAGGATAGGGTAATTAGGCAAGTTATTGTATAAAGATGGTTTGTTCTGTAGACCAGTGGTTCCCAAACTTTTTTTTTTTTTTTACCCGAGACCCCCTTTTCCCCCGGAAAAAATTGTAAGGCCCCCATCCACATTTAATCATATTATCGCTCACATAAGTTTGCAGTAGGTATGACAAAAAAAGGTTGTTTTCAAACAAACAGTATGTTTATTACTATATCTAGATATGTTTATGTATGAATAATACCCTAATGTAAAATATAAATGCAAAACATCCGTAGGCCATTTGTATTGGGTACATGTTGCGGTATTAGGGATGAGTCGTCTGCAAATGTCTTATTAGTTTGGACGGCCTCGTGCATTTGTTAGCAAGAACTTTGGCTAAGATAATGGCTGGGTCAGGGCATCTTGGCTTTAAGAAAATGGAATAAAACCATAGTTTAGGTAACTATCTTGGTATTCCTGCATTTCGTGTTTCTAGTATTGTCAGCACTGCATCCCGAAAGGTTTGGAGCTTCCTCACCTGGCTATGAGTATGCTTGGATCATTACTATTGGCTGGTGAAGGTGAATCAGTGAGACTCTTTCTTTTTGTGGAGGACAAACTACAAATTTGTCATTGTTTTGGTCAACCAGGCAACATGATCATTCTGCTAATTGTCCACAGCTAAAAAAATAAATTGTAAAAAATATGACGCGACCCTCCGCAGAGCTCACTGAGGCCCCCTTGTGGGACCCCCCTGTTGGGAACCACTGCTGTAGACTATTGCAAAAAAATATAGAACTTATAGGGGCTAATATTTTTAATGTAAAAATGGTTCTTAAACAATTCAAAACTGCTTTTATTCTAGTCGAAATACAAATATGGCTTTCTCCAGAAGAAAAAATATTATCACACATCCTGTGTTATTTCCTTGCTCTGTAAAACATAATTTGGGAAATATTTAAAAAAGAAAATCAAAAAAAAATCAAAGAGGGTTTAATAATTCTGAATTTAACTGTATGAGCATATACTGTATGTACATATAATATAGGAAAACGACCAATTTTATGTCACATACTGTATTTAAAAAAAACTATATCAAAACCTATATTAAAACATATTGTATAGGTTATTTCCGTGTGGGCTCTCACTTATTTGCCATAGTTAAATTCCATAACATGCCAATTACATGTGATACCAATTTCAAGTGTTCGCACATACATATGTTTTTTGCAGTTTTTTTTTTGTTTGTTCTTAGTTATTGCCTTGCTAATAGAATATATGAGCTAGGCATCATGTATGACAGTTGCCAAAGTGAGATATGAGCTTTATAGGAGACATATAGGTCTTTTATGTGGATATAAAGAAGCAATACAGGAGATCTATGTGGCCTGTATATGCACATGCACCTCAATTTTGCCTATATGTGGCATATATATATATATAGTAGTTTAAGTAGTTTAAAAAGTAGCATCCATTTCTATTCATATGCTTTAGATGTTGTCTTTGATATAACACGTTTCCTTGACCCAATGCATAATGAATGATAATCTTTTATCAAAGTGCTTATTTTTCTTAAACTGCTTTTACTTGCTCATGGCATCACAAAGGCCATGGCGGAGGCTACATAATATCAATTAATAAAACAGCACACTTTTAACTTGAATAATTTTGGTTTTATTTTTTTAATGAGTTTCTTCCTTCTGTTCAACATGTTTTGAAGAACGTTGGTTGCTGGCACCCATTGATAGTAGAAACAAATATTATGGAAGTCAATGAGTGCCAGCTAATGGCATTCTTTTGTGTTCAGGGGGGGAAGAAAAAAAATCTCAACTAGGTTTTGAACAAGTAAAGGGTGATTAAATCATAACAAAATTATCATTTTTATGTCAACTATCCTTTTATAATAAGTCACATCCAGGCCTGTAGCCAGGGGGGGTTCGGAAGACCCACCCCTCACTCACAAATGTCCAGAATTTGTCACATACATGAGCTCATTTGTCCTATTTTGACTGCTCTGCCTTCACAAAGAGTGAAAATTTAACATACAAACATACAATCTGACACAGAAGTCATCCTTCGCATCCATCCATCCAACAGACAATTTAGCATACCCAAGTCACATATACCGCATGTCTTTGGACTATGGGGAAACCCTCGCGAACACGGGGAGAGCATGTAAACTCCACACAGAAACGCCAACTGTTACAGTTACTAATTATAATAACAATTATTATTATTATTATTATTATTATTATTATTATTATTATTATTATTATTATTATTATTATTATTATTATTATGTTTTATTATCTTTTATTCAAATGGGCAAATTCTGACTAAGGAAAAATTGCATGTGCTGGCCAGTTTGTTTTGTGCCTAAAAAATGACAATAGGCTACAGTTTTTAATTTAAAACTGTAACAGATTCCTTTTTTTGGCATATTAATGGTATATGCTGTAATAAATTTGTATTTTAAAAAGAATTTTTTTGTTTGTTTGTTTGTTTTTCACATTTCCTTGAAATATTGTTGGTACATCAAAAGTGAGGTTATGATGAACATCTGACAAGCTTCAGCTAAAAATACTGCTTTACAATGTCATTAAAATGCAGTATTTAAATCTCATAATTAAATAGAAAATGAGGAGTATAACTGCAAAAAGGAAGATAAGGCGGCTCAGTGGCTTGCTCTGTCGCCTCACAATGGTTTCACCCACAGTCCATAGACATGCGCTATAGGTGAATTGAATAAACTAATCTGGCTGTAGTGTTTGTGTGTGAATGTGTGTGTATGGATGTTTGCCAGTACTGGGTTGCAGCTGGAAGGGCATCCGTTGTGTAAAACATATGCTGGATAAGTTGGCAGTTCATTCCACTGTGTCGACCCCCAATGAATAAAGTGACTAAGTTGAAGAAAAATGAATGAATGAACTGCTAAAAGGTCCACTTTTCACCTTTTATTCATTTCTTCTAAACAAATGTTCCCTTCTGATGACATCACAAAGTGTTCAATTGATGGAATTTCACAATCTAGCCAGAAGCAGAAGATCAATTGTGCAATTTCAGCTTTTAGTTTGTCAATACTTTGACATTATAGTCTGTTCACTTGTCACAGTTCGCTGTTTAATATCAAAAATAGGTCTTCTTTGAAACTTGTTTCTTGAAATAGCCCACCAGAGTTTACTGCAGTTCAGAATCCAATCATTATCCATAAAAAACACTGAACATATAAGTCAATTAAAATGTAATTGAATTAAGTTTATGAATTGCAGTCATTGAGGCATGTATATACTGTATATAAATTACAAAAAAAAACTGACCCCCGACATTCAATGTATAACTAGCACACGTTTGATGTATGTGTATTGAAAAGCAACCACGTTTTACAAGCAAATATGCCATAACAGAATGCAAATGTGTTTTCAAGATATGAGGTTATGAAGTGCATTGCAGTGCCACGACGGCTCTCCTCAACGCCCTCACACTGACAAAACCCACACAAACACACAACTGCTGATGTGTATCATTAGAGCCAGTGCTGAGGCTGGTCTTTGAGGGTGCTCTGCTCAGGCTAGCTGGAAAGCCTAATGAGCTAGCAAATAACTGCAGAGACCAAGGAAACACACGAAAGCTGCACAGACACACACACACACACGTTGCTTAAAGAACTACAACGCGTACATTCGCGGCCGTGCGTGGTGGTCTGCGCGCCTCACACGGCGTCTAAGAGAATCAGAAGAGACAGAGGTGTTTATCTGCTCTTCCCTCCGCTGCACATGGCCAAATAAAACCAGAGAAGAAAGTTTCCTATTCTATAAAAGCGTTTTAGATCAATTGCGAGCATCCAGCCCACATCAAAGCTGCTTTGCGCAGAGAAACAAAAAAAGGGGGGTTATGGGAGAAAGCAAGGAAAGGGAGGAGGGAACGAGAAGCACAGGAGGAGACTACAATTTTGAAGCACACACGCACAAAATATATATATTTCAATCCGCTGTTAGGCTTAAATACGAGTGACAGAGGAGTAAATGCAAAGTTGTGTCCAACAGAGACTGTTTGATCAAATGGAATTGAGGGAGAAGAGAGGAGCTTTTATTTCGTAGCTTGTGCTTGCTTGTTTCTTTTAAATAAGTGGATATCACCGCTAAATATTATACTATTAAAGACAAATCTTTCAATGCACCGGAGGGGGGGGAAGGGACTGATGTTTTGAGCGCTGTTGCTAGGAAACCATCTGTATTGCTGTTTTCACACTACTGTCAAACACTTGCAATCACAGATTTCGAAGACGTTCACCTCGAGTCCTATACATCATGCTATAATAGCGCTTCAGTGACAGTGATTATAAAGCTCAGGGGTGATAGAAAGACAACTGCACTTACCTTATGTTTTGATCATTCAGACAGCAGCATGCAAGAAAAGAGGGAGAAAAAGACACATATTAGTTGGAGTGCTCGTCAAACATATAATTTACAGTACAACAATAATACAGAAGAAAAGAAAAGGAAACTGATGTCAGATGATTATTTCATATGCAATGTCTCTTACTGAGATTTGTTTTTTATTATTTATGTCTTCTATGCACACTTTTGTAAAGTTTGTGAAGCGTTTTAGATGGGAATGAGTCACAATGCATATTTAGTTAACTAACTACCACCAAACAGTCTACAACCTGATTATTAACGACAAAATTGTCTTTTTTTAGGCACTTTAATTAGCAATCCGACAGCATATATTCTAAAAGAAAGGCCACACAGTATTTTCTGCAAACAACTAAACAAACACTAGATAATCAACTCAGAGAGCTGAAAATATTTAATAATAATAATAATAATAATAATAATAATAATAATAATAATAATA
>CAIGQQ010032667.1:1054358-1068003 GCA_903798035.1 Danio albolineatus | reverse complement strand
TAATAATAATAATAATAATAATAATAATAATAATAATAATAATAATATAAACTTTATTTGTGCCTTTAAAACCAGCTTCTTACAGCACTGAACACTATGTAAACAATGCAATAAAATTATACAAAATCAACAGGCAAGCAAGTTTCAAACGAACTTTCCAAGTACCATAATCCTGAATTTCCCTGAGTCCGAGAGCCAGAGAGTTCCAGAAGAAAGAAACAAAGGAAGAAAAAGCCCTCCATCCCCCATATATCTGAAATGTGTTTGAAGTACAACCAACATGTTTGACTAGGACGACCACAGTATACTGCTAGGAGAGTATGGATGCAACAATTCTGAGGTAATGTGGTGCCAGGCCATGTAAAGCTTCAAAAGTAAGCATCACAATTTTAAAATCCACTCTAAACCTTACCGGAAGCCAAAGCAAGGATTCTAAAATTGGAGAAATGCGACTTCCAATCCTTGTCCCAGTTAAAATCCTGGCGGCAGAATTTTCTACATGTTGGAGCTTAGTAAGTGTAGATTTAGAAACAACAGCTAAAAGAGTGTTACAGTAATCTAGCTGGGAAACAACAAAGAGATTTATCAATTTGGTCACACTTTTTATTATGTGGGCTTAACTTGTATGTACTTACACTGACAATAATCATTTGTCACAATGTACAGTACTTAATGTGTACGTAAATACATGCTATTACATTATACGTATGATTGGTTACACTGCTCAACATAAATAAGTACACCACATTTTAAAAAAATAAATAATTTTATCAATGTCTCAGTGAATATAGATAAAATATGTTGGTGTATTTGTACAAAACAGATTTAATTAACAGATATATTTAGTAAAATAATATAGTTTACTCACTGAATATCTTTAAAAATAAAATGATAATACATTTAAATGCATGAATGTATTAAACTACAAAATTTCAACCAAAATTGTATACATTTTTTGCTTCTCTGGAGTTTTGTTCTTTTTATTTTATATTTACCCCTAACACATTAATTTGAGTGTACTAATTTTGGATCGTAATCATAAGTTATTTTGTTAGACAAGCTCCAGATTTGGCTTCAGCATTGACTAATGTAATGCATACGCACAAATATATACATTGTAAAGCTTTCTTTAGAAAATATTAATTTAAATGAGTGATTTATGAGAGCTGTACTCATATATGTTGAATATTGTACATGCATGTAATTAAATTATGCAATTAATTTATGTAATTGCATCTTTAATTTACACTGTTGACCATCCCTTACACCTTTATCCACCCTTAAACCTATACCTACTTTATACAACCAAACCTCTTCATAACCCATAACTCTTCCAAATCCCAAGAGCACCAGAAGTGTTCTGCAATACATTATAAACACAGTAAGTACATTGTATTTTTGATGCACGCATATAATAGTTAGCGTCACTTAATATAATATGGGACCATCATTTTTTCTGCAACTCTAAAGTTTAGCACAGGGCGCAGCTTTGCAATATTTCAGAGGTGGAAAGAGGACAAAATAATCAAAACACAAGTTTGCATCATAAACAACTCCAAGGTCCCTCACATCACACTGTATTTCCAAAATAGAGTCATCAAGAGTCAAGGAGATAGAGCCAACCTTAAAAACATGATCATGGGAAACAATGAGCATAACTTGAATTTTACCAGCATTCGAACGCAATAAATTATTACTCATTCGAGATTTGAAGTCTACAGTCTGATGGACTGGATTTCTGGATGTTTTCAAATCCATTCCAGCAAGGATCACTATTCCATCACCTTGGAATTATAAGGTTATATCTGAGATTTTTGGTCAAAATTGAGTTGTTCAAACATTCTTATTAAATGACAACTTATTTACAAAATGTGATGTTTTTTTATATAAATTGTTTACATTTTAAGACTTTTTATTTCAAAAACAAAAACAAAGGTTTCATTTACAAAGTCGAACTCTAGATTGGCTATAAGGTTCTTTTTGTAAGCCAATGAGCATTTTAAATGCACGCACAAGGGCCAATCAGGATCAGTTTTCGTCGACTAAATAATGCAGCACCACATAAAATTGAGAAGAACATGAAACTGAAAAGGTTCATAAATGTAATGATTTAGAAGATTTTTTGACATTGAGATGAAATGCTACATTTTGCATTGTTGAATTATTATATATTTTTTATTTGTGTATAAACATATATAGTATGTATATGTATATATATAGTTTCTCTTTGATTATTGAACGCATTTGCTCATTGTCCGTTTTCTTTTAAAGTCTTTAAATTTGATTTTAAGTCTTGAAGGGCAAAAACTTGACCTATTAATTCAATAAATATAATTCCACAATTCATATAAAGTATATAATTCATAATATTTACATAAAATTAACAGCTGCATTGGACAAAATATTTAGCACAGCCTTGTATGCTTAATTTGAATAAGAACAAATATTCATTCTAAAACATTAAAGAAATTATATAGAAGCAATAAATAAATGAATTAATTAATTAATTCATTTATTAATTTATTAATTTATTAATTTATTCATTCATTTTCTTTTCGGCTTAGTCCCTTTATTAATCCGGGGTCGCCACAGCGGAATGAACCGCCAACTTATCCAGCATTTGTTTTACGCAGCGGATGCCCTTCCAGCCACAACCCATCTCTGGGAAACACATCCATACATTCTCATTCACACACATACACTACGGACAATTTAGCTTACCCAATTCACCTGTACCGCATGTCTTTGAACTGTGAGGGAAACCGGAGCACCCGGAGGAAACCCACGCAACCACGGGGAGAACATGCAAACTCCACACAGAAATGCCAACTGGCCCAGCCGGGGATCAAACCAGCGACTTTCTTGCTGTGAGGCGAACGTGCTACCAACTAGGCCACTGTGGTGCCCAAATAAATAAATAAATAAATTAATTAATTAATTAATTAATAACTTTCTCAAACATCAACATTTTGTTACAACACCAGTTTTTTATTGTTTTAAATAAATGAATGAGCAGACTGATTTTTTGACTTTTTTAGAATTAGAAGCTTCTCTCTACATTTACCCTGTTTATTTTACCTCAATTTGCAAATTTTATTTTGATCATTTACATTTAGAGTATATTTAGGGTCTCTGTCATATCAATGTATGAAAGAGAACTGTTACGCGCATGTTGTTTATTATATGGAATGCATAAACTTTGAAGCTCAATATCTCAAAATCATTCAGAATGCAGATAGAACCTTATAATTCCAAGGTGACGATTTAACCTTCTTCTCATTAATTATTAATATGATTATTTAAATCACCATTTAATCTTTCAAATGATTTTGACTAATGAATAAAGCCAAAACATGACCTAATTTAGGAATGTCCAGTTGCTTTGTCCCTATCTTTGTCTGTCAAAACTCAGCTTTTCAGTAGCTTTTCAGGAGCTACCAAGCCAGTCATGGGGACCTCCTGAGAGGAACTGCAGGCCCTGATGACTGGAAACAACTGTTCCTCTTTTTATTGCTATGAGTTAACTATGTCTAAAGTGATATTGCTATTTTTCCACGTTAATTCTGTTTAAATTGATTTATTTTTCATGCAAGACAGACTTAGTGTAGTAATAATATAGCAGTCTAAATGTTGATTGTACCAGTTTTGAACAAGTTTGATTAGACAGCTGGGAGTACAAGGAAACAACCTCGAGTTGTTGTAACAGACTGTTCTCTTGCATGTGTATTTGCGTCTGAGGGGTCATCTCTACAGGTATGAGATCATCCCTGATTAGTCTACGGGCAGCCTGACACAAAACCCCTGTCTCCATCCCTATCTGCACTCAGAAATTACCCCACATTGACGTACCAATGAATAATTGTGTATCTTTGCTTTCGGAGCCTTTTCGGAGCGTTTTACCTGTGTCGACACCATTTCTGGTTTCGTATAAAAGAATAATTGCTGTGTTTTTGTACTGTAAGATTGAAGAGCATGAAGCCCAGAGTGCTAAGTCTTCTATTATTTTTATTGAATCTCCGACTCAGAGTTTTCTCCTAATCTGACATACCAGGCGTTTTATTTTAAACAATAAATCTTTATCCCCAATAAGTCAGACTAATGCCAAGACACTCAAAAAAGATCATTAGAATAATTTGTCCCTCTGTCACTGTGTCTATGATAACAAAGAAACATAAACATTTCTAAACACTAAATCTGTTGTCTCCCACCCAAACTTAAACTAAGAAGTCAGAAATAGAGACCGAACTGAGCAGAGAGAGAGAGCGCCAAAGCTGGGACACAAACACGTATCTAAAAGTGTCTCTAATAGGCCAAGGAAGGCTGGTCATGGGCCAGATCATGGTGCCGTGAGGAAGTAGGACCACTGGAAAGCTCTTATCTTCATTCCAACACCTGTGGACGAGCAAAGGGTGGAACAAATTCTCCCCATTCGCCAGTTCACTCATACAAGACCTTAAGTTACTCTCCAAAAAAATATAAAAAAATCAACCGACAACTGAATTGATTTCCTGATCCTCTTTAACAATGAGCAGCGAGCCACACATATTCACCCACTGTCCAGGAGATATAAACCGCAGCTTGTATAATACTGCTACTTCAGTTTATGGAGCATGAATCCGAGTCTGGCACTTCAAACCAATCTTCCCGAAATCCTGAGCACTCCGAACCACTGATAAAAGGTGCTCTTAGCTGAAGTGGAGTAAAAAAAAACATTAGCATCGGTGTGATGCAGATTGTAGAACGCTTGACGTCAACCTATTTACCCTTGTGTTTGGACTGGAATCCACACATATCATGCACTCCAACAGTCATTCTCAAAGGCAAAAGAAAATGGTAACACTTTACTTGAAGTGGCTGTTCATAAGTCTGTCATGAAATCATGTCATGGATAGGAAGGAGATTGTATGCATACGTATGACAATTGTCCTTAAGTGTGATTTGCACAGTTGTGTCATTTTAAGTGCAAAGATGACATTGTTTGAGATGTCTTTGTTATGAATAAACAAATGCACCATAACCTGTCTCTGTCTTTGTCCTGTTGACTTAACATTGAGGGATCATAAAAAATAAAAATAAACAAATAAAAAAATACTGAACATGATTGTCATGAAGCATTATAATTGTGTCATGAATTTTGTATCAACATGGTTATTCTTTTCTTTTTTTTTTTTTTTGACATCAGCTACAGTGGAACAAATATTATTTTGTCATTAAAATGTGATGTAATATGAATGATACTGTTCATTTAAATTTATAATTTAAATTATATTATATAAATTATATAAGACTTTTTCTGATAAATTTTAACAAATTAATTTTGTTCTACTGAAAAAAATGCATGAGAAAAAATAATAAGACACAATTATAAAGGCTTCATGACAATCATGTTTATGCCAGATTTATGACAAGTTTTGTTGTCTTGGTAATGTAAAGTTGTCATGACAAAGACGGGTTATGATGAAGACATCTTAATCCTTGCGTACTGCTCTAATTTATTACCCTCTTGTTATGTTTGTGGCTGTTTTTGTCCCAACCTCAACATTTTAAATTCCAATATAATGACATATTTATTTATTTTTTTATTTATTTTGTCATGACACACACACACAGGAAAAACCAGCAACAATCAAGAATGCATGATTATATGTGTCATGGCTTTACAATCAAAACATTTTATTAGTCAAACTTTATTTTGATGTAACGTTTGTTGAAATAAGTAACACAGCATCTACATGCCAACTAATTCTCACTAGATTATAAGTAGATTGTTAGGTTAGGGTTAGGGTTAGGGTTAGGGTTGTGGTCAGGGTTAGGGTTAGTGTAAGTTGACATGTTTCTTATAGTCAGTCAATGTCTGTTGAAAAGCAGTATCAACAGATATTAAGCAGACAGTCTACTAATACTCAATTGGACCATCAAAATAAAGTGTTACAATTTTATTATAATGGAAGTCAATGGGGCATAAACAGCGACAAACATAATGAAGGCTCGTACATTTGCCCAGAGTGTATGGTTGATTATTTTCAAAGCATTTATTAAAATAGTATTTGTCACCAAAAAGCATTCCATTTGCTGAAGCACAGATAATGTTATAACCAAATTAAGACTCAAAATCACCCTCAAGTGGATAAAAACATTCCTAACAGCACACAGGAGTTAAATAATCATCTTTACATGACACTTAAAAGTTAAAAGTTGTCATGAACATGCATAAAATCTCCTTCATATCAATGCATGTGACTATCAAGGTCTTTTGACCCCCTTTAAGCAAAGCCGCTACCAAAACTTTTTTCTACTGCAAACTTGTTTTGCTCCAAAACTCACTGGGTGAATCTCTCTGCTGGAGAAATGTGTTTTGTCCCTGCACGGTCCTCTATGTTTATTCTGCTCCTACCACAATGGAGAATGGATTTAAATCCCATGTTTCTTATTTCACACAATGACAGGCTCCCCTGGCCTTGGCAAATAAATGGTGATTTTCAAAGGTTAGACGAAAACAGAGGAGAGGAGCGAATCGGTCTGCTTCTTTTTTTTTCTCGCCTCCTAACTTTCCCCGGCTTTAATTTATTGTCTGCTTCGCTGGAGCACTGGACTGTACTTTTTTTTTTCTTTTTTTTTGTCTGAGTGTGAAGGTGAGGGAAGATAGGAGACGGACTTATATCTCTATATCTTCACTTTTTTATATCACCATTTTGTTTTTCAATATTTTTCCCACTTACAGCCCAACAGCGAGAAGGTTAATGCGCCATTGCACCGTGCCTACACACTCGCCAGAAGCTCCATAGATGAGTAGTTCACTTCACACAGACACTTCACAAAGTCAAAAGGGAGTTAACAAATTGCAGGGAGCGGTGAGCAGGTCGCGTGAATTCGTAACAGAATTTGGATATGAACACAGAACCTTCCTTCGCATAACTCTCTCTCTTCTCTCTCCCTCTCTTTCTCTCTCTCTTTCTCCACAGCAGAGCAATTCTGTTTGAGATGAGAGAGGCACAGCAGGTATGCGAGGCCAACTTTTCATGCACAGTAATTAACCCTGGGGTGCTAATGATCGTTAGCTTATATAAAGCTAATGTAGCGCAGGTAAAAATAAAGTCAATTTAGAAGAGAGTGCTATTCAAACAGGCCTCGAAGGTTAGATGTTTCCTTGATGATGGACGGATCATGGGAAGCCATTTTGCATCTCAGTGGCAAAACATAATGCACAGCCAGAAGCTACAGAGAAAATAAGAGGTCTTTTAAAATAGCCTGGTTATTACAATATTTTCAAAAAGTGAATAAAAAAACAGTTTTATTTTATTTTATTTTTTAATTTTATTTTATTATGTTAAAATATTTATTTATTTATTTATTTATTTATTTATTTATTTATTTATTTATGTTTGCAGCTGGCTGAACAATAAAAATATTAAAATAAAAAAGCTTATCAATCAATCAATATTCTACTTCTTAAAATAATAATGATAATAATAATGAAAAAAAAAATAATAATAATAATAGTAATAATAAACATCTTTATACTACTACTACTACTACTACTAATAATAATAATAATAATAATAACAATAATAATAATAATTTAAAAATAATATTCCTAATAATAATCATCATCATCATCATCATCATCATCATCATTATTATTATTATTATTATTATTATTATTAGTGGTCATAATATTATTGTTGCTTCTGTAAATTTATATAAATCGAAGGAGATACAAAACAATCTAAATCGATTCATAAACTATGCATGCACATGTACTGTTTTTGTTGTATTTTAGGTTGTGGCCACAAAACATTATCCAGCTAAACATTCATTTGCATACATGTTTTTATTATACAGTCAATATCTTATGCATATTGCGGATCATTTTGGCTGTCAATTCTACCATACAGGATCGTAGCCATGAAGCAGCTGAAGTCATCACCTCTTCTCACACCTGCTATTAAATCTCTGATGTCCAAAGAGAGAAGCAGCAGATGGTCTGGCAAGGCCCAGAACACTTATGCACCCTAGTCATTAACACAGGTGCCCCTCTGGGCTAAACACTGTCACACTCACATAATATACACAAACAACTGTACTGCCAGGAGTCTCTTCATCAAGCTGCTTAAAGGTGGAGTCATTTCTGTGTCGTTGGCATCACTTTGGATACTAGGTCACTGAAAAGGATCATTGGGTTAAATGGCAGTCTGGGCTCTGCTCTGAGGCTACTGTATAAATGGTAGATTCCAGCAGGGGCATCAATAAGGATTCTAAATCTTATGCACGTTTTCTTTGCTTTTACTTTAAGCCATCTTGTTAGAAGGCTCCCTGAGTACTGAGGAACAATCACAGTCCAGGTAAACGTTGTCCTTTGTGCAAATCACATGTTTTTGGGGTCTGCAATCCTGCAGTGGAACCCATTTGATAAAACTTTTGTTTCGGGATAGGGGTAGATGGTTGCACCCCTTGGGTTAAATCACATTATGGGAAATAATGTGGTCCAGTCCCCCTCTAGTGAAAATCCTGGGGTAGAACCGCTTTGGTATAATTATTGTTTTAAAGATAAGGGGTGATGGAAGCACCCTTCGGTACAAATCATACTTCGGGAAAGAAATGGGCCAGACATCCCACTCTGGATCCCCTTTGGTAGAATCCACATTCCATTTTAAGGGTTCCCTAAGTCTGGGTTTGAGAGGGATCATGTTGTTTTGGTCATTCCTAAAAAACATCCACTCTTGTTTCTAAGATAGGTGAGATTGTTGCACTCTTAGGTACATATCACATTTTAGGAGAGAAGGTGGGCCAGTCCCCTCCATCAAACATTCCAAAAATAACTCCCTTTGGTGTAGATCATGTTCCAACGATGAATTTGGATACATGTGACCCCTTGGTACAAATCAGACGTAGGCCAGACGTGGGTCAGGCATCCCGCTTTGGAACTACATTTGAAGAGTTCTGTGAGTGTCTGGGGTTGGGAGGGACCACATTGTTTCAGTCATCCCTGGAACTTTTGTTTCGGGGATAGTGGGAGAAGTTTGCAACCCTTGGTACAAATTATGTTCTGAATAAGGTAGACCAGTACCTCTAAAAAATTATGTTCTAGATCCACTTCTGTAAGAATTTATATTCCATTTGAAGGGCTCCCTGAGTATGTCAGGGGTTGGGGAGGGCCCATATTGCAAGAAAGCACACTGTAAATCCCATCCACCCACCATAGGAGAGATCACTATGGATCCCTTCAAATCTCTGGGCTGTATACACTCTGTCTTACTTTTCCCCATTGTAGGATTCCAAACAGTTGTCTATGCAAACAGTAAAAATCTAGTAAAATTCTTTGATTCATGCTTTGTCTTGCAATATACATGCACGCTTACAACTGCATTTGGAAGGCACTGATTTGTTCCTTTTTTATTGAACCACCCAACATCTCCATGCTAAACTGAGACAACTGCGTCCCAAAACTAGAGCAGCTCCCCAGTGCACAACAAACTTCATGTGGAAACTGACACTATTGCCACTTTCTGCAGGCTTTTGTTTTGTTGTCATTTTTATAATTTCATTGTCTTGGTTTTGTTCAGCTCATAATAGTGCAAGTGATAAACAAACAGATACAACGATATACAGGCGTGTGACGGAGAGTCCCACATGAATCGGCGTGAGTCAGCGTTGCATGCCCATCAAATCTCGCCTCATTCTAAATGGGGTTTGGGAGACGTAAACATCCCTAGAACAGCTATAGCTTACCAATGGGAGATTTCAGAAGGAGTGACAGAAAGCGCAACGCTACCACCACAGGGGGCTTTGGAAATTTTCTATTCTGATCAACAGCGCTGCAACTTTCTTCTTTTTTTCTGTAGCCGAATGAAATGATGCTTCTCATTATGAACGGTTCTATAATTCAATCAGAAAATCCGCAAAGTCAATCTCAGCCAGAACTCTTTCTCTAAGGGTTTAAGCTTATATCCTTCATGCAGTCAGTCTCTGCAGGCCTAATTTTCTCTGTCAGACCTATTAATGGAATTAACCGTCATCTATCATTAGTGTGCTTGGGATTTCTGGAAACACATTATCTCAAGACCCTTTGGCACCCATGAAGGGAAGATTGTTCTGTCGCCTCAGGCTTCAAATGAGGAGGGTCATCGTTGAGATTTCAACGACTAACACTTTTCGAATGATGAAAGCTTCGGAAAGTTGCGATTGACATAAGCTTACTGTAAATCGAGCGTGCGGAATGGTAACAGAGATTCTGTCCACTTTCATCTATGCAACAGCTGTTTGGGAACAAAGCCTATCCTGGGCTCTGGTAGTGAATGTGGGATCTTGAAAACTAAGCTTGTCGAAAGGCATTTAAAGATGCTTTTGTCTGTTGTCTTGTTTCATGACCCCGGTTTCCAAAAGAAACTCAAACTCACTTAGAGCCAGAAAAGAAGAACGGAAGGCCGTATTAGAGTAGGAGACGGATCAAATGAGCTTGCGTCATGAACATGGGAGCTAACAAATTGGACATGGCATCTGTTATGACATCTAATATTTCCCTAAAGTGAAAGAGGGCAGTTTAGCTGAGGAAATCTGAGGCCAGGTTTTATTTGAAGTTGTACTGGAAAGCTTCAAAGCATTTTTTTAGATTGTGAAAATATTTAATGTCACCTTAGTAGGAATATCTAACAAACTGCACAGGCATATGTACTTTTATGCTAAACAACTTACAAGCAAATACATATACACTGCTTGTGTGTTGTCTGAGACTGAACCCATGACCTTGGTGTTGCTAGCGCCGTGTTCTAGCAGCCGAGTTAAATGTCAAGAGTTTGGAGTCATCCATTCTGTAACTGTGAGTAGTGGGCGGAATAAAGCAAGCGATTCACTGTCAAAAAATACCAAACTGTCAAGGAAAGACTGTCACTTTCTTGTGCACATGGCTTTCTAGGATGCCAATCATACACAGTGCTCATTATATAAAAAGGTTGGAATATAAATTACTAAACTATAATAAAATGTGTTCAAATGTCTTTCCATTAACAGTTGTGCTCGGGCCAAAATAATTTTGAATAACGTGCAAAGCACTTACCTAAAATGAACACCTTTCAAGCAACAAATGAGTTAAAAATGGTACAATACACTTCAATTAAACAAACATGTAATCTGATGCAGCAGCATATGATAGCAATGGTTTAAACCAGTGGTCCTCAAGCTTTTTATCAACCGTGGATCAACACTTGGCAATTTGACCGTGGACTGGGGAGGTGGGGATGAGGGGGTTTGTAAGTTGTAGGATGCGACCATCAACCGTTTCCACAGAGGATGACAAGCTGAAAAAACATTGTTTTCTTTATGGAAAAACTTCAAAGCACTGCAGTGTTTGCGTGTTACGTGTTTGTTTAAGATAATTAGTCTACCGAAATGTGTATATTCCATACAAGCTGGAGCTGATCAGTCACTTCTTGTCACGTGACTCGCGGTGCTCTCGTGGAATTCACTCACTGGGAGTGTCTGGAAGGTATGAGCGCGCCACGCCACTTGCGTGCACACCTCCATTGGAAATAACAAACTTGCGCAAACTCTAAAAAAGGCGTGTTCATAGGTCCTTCATTCGGTCGTTTCCCCTTAGCAAAGAAACTTTCCAAAGATGTCTGTTTATGACTCATTTTATTGCTTGTGGGTTTCATTTGGGTGCGTAAGTGACAGAGATGTAACTGGGAGAATCCGGTCATTTTTCAAAATAAAATATTTCTCAAAAAAAAAAAGGTCATTCAGACTCAGATAATAAATAAAACAGAAAAGATTAATTATTTCTTGTGCGGCTCCATTACCAATTAATCCACCGACTGGTACAGGTCCATGGCTCGGTGGTTGAGGACCACTGCTTTAAATAGCTCGAATAATAAATACTAAAAGGTTTCCATTTTTAATTAACTATGAAATTGCTATTATCTATGGATATTCTGGTGAGTGTAAATAAACATTATGGTATTTTCAGTTTAATGATATTATAATGATTTGTCTGTGTTGATTATACTGTACACTCTTAAAAAAAGGTTCTTCAGTGGTTCTTCAGTAGTTCTTTACGGTATTTGAGGTGCTATTTAGCACTTTTACTGTGTAAAGAACCTTTAAAGCACCATAAAGGTTCTTCAGTGGTTCTTCAGTGGTTATTTAAGGTGGTCAGGGTGCTATATGGCACTTTTACTGTGTAAAGAACCTTTAAAGCACCATAAAGGTTTTTCAGTGTTCTTTGGGGGGGTTAAAGTGCTATATAGCACCACTACTACTGGTAAGCACTTGTTCTTATAGCTAATTCTCATAACTCTTATGCCGGTTTTATTTGCGGAAAGGGTAAAGTAACATTATGAGCACCTTAAAATATAGGTGCTATATAGCACCATTTGACAAAAGTACTATATAGCACCTATTTTTTTAAGGTGCTGTATAGCACCAAAAAAGGTTCCCCCCTCGTTACGACCAATGAACCAGTTTTGGTGCTATTTAGCACCTTTTTTTTAGAGTGTATGCATGCTATTTCTTGATGAATTTTATCTCCACATTGCCCTTTCTACATTTATATGAATGTATTAAATGCAAAAATGATGTTGTCCTCTATAACAATGAGGGATCTTGTTTTAAGCAATAAGAGTAGCTTTAAAGACGAGACAAAAAAGACAAAAAACATTCACAAACTCATTGAGCTCCTAGAGGAAGGATGTTAATGCAGGCAATTAATGCTGGGAGGATGCTAAAACAGAGGAAGAAAACCTACAAGGACAGTTTAAGTCTAAAGGCCAAACCTGACGGGAACATATTTGGCATGCTTTTAAAAATTTCAATGAGAGCAAACAGAAGGATATATTTGGCCATTTTATCTGACTGAAGCTTTAACTCTCCCAAGATTAACATGCTCACGATACACTTGGAAATGTGCATTCATTTGCATGTTTTTGAACAAGAACTTTTTTCTTCAAATAGGCAACTTAAGTCTTAAGCAAACCACATACTGTAGGAAATTTGAGAAAATTAAAACTATACAGTATATTCAGCAAACACATTCCCATTTCCAATTCCCAAATCCAACAATATAAAAATGTTGCCTAAACACCAGCTGTCATCAGATTGGTAGTTTATACTTCCACAGCAAATGCCTCTCCTCTGAGTATATATTGTTAATTAGTAATTTTTAAGAGGAAAAACTTACTTAACATATATATTTTTTTAAACTAATTGATGTTCGATGAATTGAACTAAATAATTAAAACACTTTATAATGAATTAGTTAATTTATTTAACAACATATTTCTGTTAAGGTTGAGCCTCTGTCTCTATTTGTTCTTCCATTTATCTCCTATATCCCACAGTTTGATTTATTAAACATGATATTCAACAAAAAACCCAATACTCGAGAAAGACATCGCATCCTATTATGGTGTCCCAATTCAATTAAATCTACATATATCTATATATCTATATCTAAATCTATCTATCTATCTATCTATCTATCTATCTATCTATCTATCTATCTATCTATCTATCTATCTATCTATCTATCTATCTATCTATCTATCTATCTATCTATCTAAAGTGGGTGTATGGATGGATGATAGGTGGATAGATGGAGAGACAAAGATGGATGGATGGATGGCTGGATGGGTGGATAGATGGATGGATGGAT
>CAIGQQ010032667.1:1031898-1046689 GCA_903798035.1 Danio albolineatus | reverse complement strand
TTATTTATTTATTTATTTATTTATTTATTTATTTATTTATTTATTTATTTATTTATTTATTTATTTATTTATTTATTTATTTATTTATTTGCTCTTGTTTTGTTTTATAATACTGCCATGTTTGTTTATTTATCTATTTATTTGTTTGTTTGTTTATTTATTGTTGTTTGTTGGTTTAACATTATAATCCCAGGTCTATTTGTTTATTTATTTATTTATTTATTTATTTATTTATTTATTTATTTATTTATTTATTTATTTACTTACTCACTTACTTACTTACTGTTGGTTCTTGTTTTGCGATCAAGTTGTTATGCGTTCATGTTTATGTACTTTTTTATTTATTCATTTACTCATTGCTCTTTGTTTTGTTTCATTATGCTTTCTTATTTATTTTACTTTATTTTATTTTATTTTATTTTATTTTATTTTATTTTATTTTATTTTATTTTATTTTATTTTATTTTATTTTATTTTGTTTAGTTTAGTTTAGTTTAGTTTAGTTTAGTTTAGTTTAGTTCATTTTCCTTCGGCTTAGTCCCTTTATTCATCAGGGGTCGCCACAGCAGAATGAACCGCCAACTTATCCAGCATATATATCTCACCACAGATACATTTCCAGCTGTCACCCAGTATTGGGAAACACCCATACACTCTCATTCACACATATACGTTTTGGCTAATTTAGTTTATTCAGTTCACCTATACTGCATGTCTTTGGACTGGGGGAAACCGGAGCACCCGGAGGAAACCCACGTGAACACGGAGAGAACATGCAAATTCCACACAGAAATGCCAGCTGACCCAGCCGAGACTCAAACCAGCGACCTTCTTGCTGTGAGGTGACAGTGCTAACCACTGAGCCACCATGCCGTCCCTATTTATTTATTTATTTATTTACTCTCGGTTCTTTGCTTTGTTTCATTATGCTTTAATTCTAATTTATTTATTTATTTGATTGTTTGTTTGTTTGTTTGCGGTGTAATGTATTCTCCTAGGAAGTAAATGGGGCTTTGGGCTTACTGAGAGTTTTGCTAGTTCATGCTTACGCTTAGAAATTGTTATATATTGAAAATAAATGGAGAAAGAACTAATTATAGAAAATAAAAAGTAATCAAAATGAAAAAAAAACTAATGAAAATAAATCCTCATCAAAGCTGGATTTGTGCATTTGTGAGCACACATGTGCATGTATGTGTTGTTTTAACCCGTTTATCATACATATAATGAAATACTGGGTTGAAATAACCCAAATGTTGAGTCAAATAGGATCAAACCTTTTGAAATAGACAAACATTGGATTAAAACAACCCGCCTTTGTTTTCAATGAAAGAATTAAATAAATGGTATTTGTATGTGAGAAATGTATGAATTTCAATTTAACATGTTTTTATTTATTAATTTTTACATACACTGTCATTGAAAAGTCAGGGCTTTCTAAGACTCGTTTTCTAAATCTCATTAATAGATGAATAAATGTTTTTGGCACATTTTAGCCAGACATATTAGACTATTAGTCTGCTGATTCAGTGTTACAAATAATCTCCATGATAGTCATCGCTCTTCAAAAGACACGACGAGCATATGTTGATACCCGTGTAATTGCATTCTTCGGTCCAAAAAATTGACTGATGGCATTTTATTTCAAATCTGTGCCCTCTTAACTCACACCCTGACGGAATATCATCTCATAAACAAATACGACCCTGTCGGCGGCCCTAAAAAAGAATGACGGCATACCTCTCTTAATGGTTGACCACTTTGTGCTGAGCTAATGCTTCTACAATTACAACATCAGATAATTCATGCTAATAGAAAATGGGCAGGCGGTGGAAGATGAAGGCTGTAGGAGGAAGAATCGATAGTTTGTGAAACTGTTAGTCATGCTCAAGGCCACGTACACAATCGCTCAGACCGATACACATGTGTGTGCTGCTTCTGTCTGCAGAGACTGTATAATAAGGCCCGTTGGGGACAGAGTTGTGTGTGTTTGTCTTGGACTGGAGGATTCGCTCTCTGTCCAACTACAACATGTTTCAACCAGTACTGCTGATTTTATGTTTGAGGGTTCAGTTAAGGGGATTTAGGGCTTACATGCAACAGGCCATGGAGTCCTGGAAAAGGGTGGGCAGTACTGTACAGAGACCAATCAATCAACAGAAAAAGCGGGTTTAATGCAAGCATAAGCCTACTATCGGATTCAACAGCAGTGTGTGGGAAGAATACCAATTGTAAAAAGGTCTCTATGCTGATATGCATCTTGACCTAAAGGGAATTTCAAATATAGTATGCGGCATAGCATCTTTACACTAAATTCTGTGGAAACACAGACCTGCTTTAGGGCCGCCTTAAATTGGCTGTGAAAAAATTACATTTTTTTTGCTCAAACAACGTAAGATAAGTCAAAAGTTTATTATTTAAGCAAGCTATATAGTTGTCATTACCTTGATAAATGGATAGTTCACCCAGTAATTAAAATGTACTCACTATTTACTACTGGTTGTATTCCTTTAAGAGTTTTTTTTTCTCCTGTTGAATGCAATATATGATATTTTGAAGAAAGCTGACAAACATGTAACCATTGACATCCACAGTAGAAAAAAAAAATGGAAGTTAAAGGTTACAGGTTTTCAGGTTTCTTCAAAATGTCTTCTTTTGCTTTCAACAGAAGAAAGAAACTCAAACAGGTTTGGAACATGTGAAGGGTGAGTAAATGATAAGAAAGGTTTGAACTATACATGCATTCATTCATTAATTTTCTTTTCAGCTTGGTCCCTTTATTAATCTATGGTCACCACAACGCAGCTACTGTAGCTCTCTGCAACTCTAACATGGTCGCCCACTGAAGCTAGGGCTGTGCCTGGTCAGTACCTGGATGGGAGACCACATGGGAAAGCTAGGTTGCTGCCGGAAGTGGTGTTAGTGAGGTCAGCAGGGGGGTGCTTAACCTGTAGTCTGTATAGGTCCTAATGCCCCAGTATAGTGAAGGGGACTCTATACTGCTCAGTGAGCACCGTCTTTCAGATGAGATGCTAAACCGAGGTCCTGAAATTCTGTGGTTGTTAAAAATCCTAGGATGTTCTTCGAAAAAGAGTAGGGGTTTAACCCCGGCATCCTGGCCAAATCTGCCCATTGGCTTCTGTCCATCAAGCCCTCCTAACCATCCCCATATCATAATTGGCTTCAACACTCTGTCTCCTCTCCACCAATCAGTTGGTGTGTGGTGTGCGGTCTGGCGCAATATGGCTGCCGTCACGTCATCCAGGTGGATGCTGCACACTGGTGGTGAATGAGGAGACCCCCTGCATTGTGTAAAGCGCTTTGAGTGCCTAGAAAAGCACTATATAAATGTAAGGAATTATTATTATTATTATTATTATTATTAATTTACCAACAACTTATACAGGATATGTTTTATGGAGCGGATGCCCTTCCATTACTGGGAAACATCCATACACACTCATTACCATACACTATGGACAATTTAGCTCACCCAATTCACCTATACGACATGTCTTTGGACATGTGGGGGAAACCGGAGCACCTGGAGGAAACCCACATGAACTCGTTGAACTACCCCTTTAAATCAAATAACTACACTATGAATTGAAGGTTGAAACCAGTTAAATTTAGCAATGAGGAGATAGCAATGCTGCCTTTTTCCCTGAGTTATGTTGATTCAGTTCAGTTCAATACGCGTTTTGATGCTGCGGGATGCTTTACAGTTAAATCGCAATGTTATATATCAAACACATTACCACCTACTCAGACCCAATGACTCAGTGAGCAATCTGGATAAATTGCTTTATCTTCTCATGGAGTGCTACAGTACAAACCATTCGCAGGTTGAAGTGTGAGCAAACAACACTTTTATTATGCATAATAACCACCTTTGTTATTTCCTTGCGAAATGTAAAGGTACTGTGCTATTAGACGTGTGGTAAATGGACTGAAACCAATGGGGGTTTTGATGGAATACCTACTGGACTGCTTGGAAACAGTTTTCAATGAGAGAACGATGATCCACATTAAATTACCATCAATATCTGTTTGTCAGTGTTGCATTTTTAAACACACATATACTTGTACAGTCTGATTGCTTCATTCACAACTGTCTGTTATAGCTGCAAAACTAAACCGTCCTGACAAGACTGACTCACTTTATCCCAAGATAGACACAGAAGGCACTGCCACAAATAATCCCAGCAAAACACATAAACAACCCCAGCGCCCTGTGGACTCTTGTGTATTTGAGTTTTACAGCACTGCTACCAGCATTCGTTCTGTTTGTCTTTATTATTTTTTTTCCTTGCCACATGAGAACAGTTAAGCTCGAAGATCAACATTCCACCTGTGCTGTTTTCGAAATGTAACTGCTAGAAGAGCTCACGTCATCTCAAGAGCTTCATATCAAATCTCTACAAGACAATGTGGCTTTGGTCTAAAGATCTGTCTCAAATTAAATCTGGGGATTCCGGTAGGAGATTAAAAGATTGTTGTGAATCGTACTCCCAATTAGGGATGTTCATTTTGGTCATTTTAACAGCTTGAGTACTCAAACAGTTGAGTTCTGGAGTGGGTGGTGTGCAGCATTTTTTGCCTTTTATAATATAAACCTATGTGGAATGGTGTTTTGATCAAGAAAACATGTGGGACTTGACTTGGAAAAAAAAAACAGGGTAGGAATCGATTATTTTTGGTGATTGAGCAAATTGTTGTCATCCACTGTAGTTTTGATGTCATGGGAATCAGGTTGTCCCATTCTTTTTGGTTATTTTAATAGTTTGAGTACTCATAAGATTGAATACTTGAATTTTTGAATACTCATAGTGGTTCTCAAACTGGAATAGAGTTGTGTTTTGCTTCTAATTGTAACATGATTCTCTGAAAAGTGGCTTATTGGTGAAGAATAATGAAAGACAGGACTTGATTTGGTCCATTGGGAATTGAATATTAAACAAAAGTTTATTATTTGAGTTTAGAATTTGAGCTATATAGTTGTCATTGTCATGTTAATGGATAGTTCAACCAAAAATAAAAATTGACTCGCTATTTATGAGATTAAAAGATTGTCATGAATCATACTCAGAATTAAGGATGTTCGTTTTGGTCATTTTACCAGCTTGAGGATTCAAACAGCTGAGTAATGGAGTGGACGGTATACAGCATTTCTCCCTTTTACAATATAAACCTATGTGAAATGGCTTTTTGGTCACACTTTATTTTGATGGGCTGTTTGTTAAATTTAAGTTACATTGCAATTAATTCTCATTCGATTATAAGTAAACTGTTAGGTTGGGGTTAGGGTTGGGGTTAGGGGTAGGGTTAGTGTAAGTTGACATGTACTTGCAAAGTTTCTTATAGTCAGTTAAATGTCTGTTGAATGTCAGTATCAACAGATATTAAGTAGCAATCTACTAATACTCAAATAGACCATCGAAATAAAGTGTTACTGGCTTTTTGATCAATAAAACATGTGGGACTTGACTTGATTCATTTTGGGGGAAAAAATGGTAGAAATTTATTTATTTATTTATTTATTGGTTTGTTTGTTTGTTTGTTTATGTATTTATTTACTTTGTACTTGATTGAGTACTTAAATTCTTGAATACTCAATAAAGGGGTACTAAAACTGAATTGCAGTTGTGTTTTTCTTCTAACTGTGATACTATTCTATGCAAATTGGCTTCTTGATTAAGAAATATGAAAGACAGGTCTTGATTTGGTCCATTGGGAATCGACTGGGACACTGCCATTGACCATGGCTATATTAAGTCACATGAATTACAGGATTATTCCATTGCTTTGGTCATTTTAACAGCTTACGTACTCAGACATTTGGAGTACTTGAGTGTGTTGTGGGGTGGAACTTATTTCACATTACCAATATGCAACGCCATAAGAATACAAGAAAATGAAAGAAGAGCAAGACATAAATATGTACACAGGGAACTGACTGAATAGTTGTATCATTGTCAACTACTGTATACTGCTTTAAGTTTATTATTGTGATAAGCTATAAATGCACGACAGCGCACAAGGCAGGACGCAGAAGTATAAACCAGGCTTAAAACTTTAAAGGAAAATAGACTATTCAGTTTATTGTTTTACTAAACTAAATAAACATACATGCTGTTGCACTTTTTGAAAAGCCTGTTGATTTAAATTAAAAAATATCATGAACAAATCTTTTTAATTTTTTTTTTTGCTTTTTAAGATTATTTTGAAAAAAAAAATCTTATATTCTAAATTAATTGCACATAAAGTGAAATATATGTATTTTTTAGAGTTATTACTATTAGTTTTATAGTAGTAACAATTTACAGCTTAGGAAACATTTAAAAGTCACATGAAGTGCTTTGAAACATGCATTTGTAATCGATGTTTGGTGTAATCTCAGGCGAAACATGAAGAGAGGGTGGGACATATTGTGGCTCCTCCTCCTTAAAAAAATTTAAATAAATAAATAAAAAAATAGATTTCAGATATTTTAAAAACAAACATTATTAATACTAACATCTAAAACAATATATTATTTTAATTCCATGAGATTTTTACAAAATGCAGTTTCTCAAAAACTACAAATATTTTCTCACAAACTTAATACTGTTTCTCTCCTTTCACTTTATTGATGACCTTCTGTGTTGTTGATAATTGTTCTCTAGACTAATAAACTAATCAAGCTCAAAGTGTAATATTTATTTTATTATATTATTTCCATACTTTTAAAATCGAAACCACCAGTATTACGAAAACCCACCTGCATAAATGTGGCAGGTTACAAACCACTGTTATTGGGCTGCAAGGAATCTCGTAGCAATTTTCCTATTGTTGTTGATCTCATTAGGACAGTCTCCTCTAGCCCCGGCTGACCCCTCCAGAGATCATTCCTTTCCCATTCCCAGTGTCTAAACAGCATCTCAAGCAATCAAACAATGCAAGCAGGCAGCGCAATGCACAAAGGAGGACCGTGAACCATAATGGGACCCTCATGCCTCAGTGTGCCTCAATTTGCCAAATGGCTCCTTTAAAATAGTCAACAATCTCCCCTCAGACCAATCACTTCTGCTACCCTCCTGGCGGCATTGTTTTCTCTTTGCATTTCTGTGCCAAGATGTCTGTCAGAAAAAAAAAAACACTCATTTTAGAAGATGGAGATAAAAGAGAGTGGATTTTTGGTATAGAGGAAGGAAAAAGAAGAAAGAGTCCAAGGGAGCTTGTCTTTTCTTTTCTAAAAGTTAAAGGAGTTAGTCTTCTGCTTAGTTCACATATTGTCAGAAGGGTATGTGTGATATAAAGCTTGTAAAGTCCCACACACTCTATTGTTTTATTCAGTTAAAGCTTTGGGAATTAATTTAGATTTTTAAATCAATGTATTGTTGAAAATTGTTGGATTGTATTTGTTATTACTTTGATTTCTTGTGAGTGACAGGTTGAGGCATTTTTTTAATAAGAGCTTATTTTAATAGATCTCTTAGTTTTTTTATTTATTATTAAAGATCAAAAGTATAATGAATACAGATTTATTTTCACAGCCTTCTTTGCTCATATTTGCCAAACCTGCTAATAATTCTAATCAGGATTGCCAATCACATTAATATTTCATTTCAAGACATGAAAACCCATGCATAATATTTGCTAATGAATGTTTATTTGAGATACAGTTTACAAAAGCATAATTAAATCATTTGAAAATTTATTCTATGAACTTAAAAAAAAAATCTATAGGCATTTTATGCAGTCTATAAATGCAAATGCAACCTATAAATTAGCATTTTGTATAAATATATACATTGGAATAATAATAATAATAATAATAATAATAATAATAATAATAATAATAACAATAATAACAATAATAATAATAAATAATAATAATTATTATTATTATTATGTATATATTTATACAAAATGCTAATTTATAGATTGCATTTGCATTTATATTATTATTATTATTATTATTATTATTATTAATTAATTCATTTTCTTGTTGGCTTAGTCCCTTTATTTATCTGGGGTCGCCACAGCGGAATGAACCGCCAACTTATCCAGCATTTGTTTTACGCAGCGGATGCCCATTTCTGGGAAACATCCATATACACTCATTCACACTCATACACTACGGACAATTTAGCCTTACCCAATTCACCTATACCACATGTCTTTGGACTTATGGGGGAAACCGGAGCACCCGGAGGAAACCCACGCAACCATGGGGAGAACATGCAAACTCCACACAGAAATGCCAACTGACCCAGCTGAGGCTCGAACCAGCAACCTTCTTGCTGTGAGGTGAACGTGCTACTCACTATGCCACCGTGGCACTATTATTATTATTATTATTTTTATTATTATTATTATTATTATTATTATTATTATTATTATTATTATTATTATTATTATTATTATTGTTGTTGCTGTTGTTATATGACATTTATAATAATAATAATAATAATAATAATAATAATAATAATAATAATAATAATAATAATAATAATAATAATAATAATAATAATAATAATAATAATAAAATGAATGATGATGATGATGATGATGATTATCAAATTAAGTGATCAAATACATGCTTTATGGTAAAAACAAAGAAACAAAATACAAAATATATAAATATATAAATAAAATAAAAATAAAATAAAATAATAACATAAAAACATTTCATAATTGTTTTACGTTCAAGTTAAATATAATGTTGTTATTATTTACATAACATTTAATTCCTAAATATAAAACAATAATATCCCAACGCACCACAGTGATCTTGCACACACAGCCCTATTTGTTTATCGGTTTGTTTGCCTTCAAGTCATGCAAAAACATGTGTCCTGAAGGGAAACAATAATAATGGAGCTGCGAGAACAAGAATAAAACACAAAAATAAGTGCTGACTTGAAATGCAGCGGCAAACTTAACATTGCCTGTGGGTGTTTGCTTTGCACTCGGAGTCTTAATGTATTTTAATTATGGATTTGAGTGAATGGATGACTGCAGCAGGGACATCGCTGGGAAGTGAGCGCTGCATTAGTAAAACTGTTGTGCTTGCCCTCATCACAGGCACAACACGTAGTCAACTGATTGCAAGTTTTTTTTTCTCTCTCTCTCCTAAATTCTCTCTCTTTTCTCTCCTCTCTCATCATCTTTCTGCCACACTCCTCACATTCGATATTCATTCTTGTGACAGAATGCGTAATTCCTATGCATGATATAGTATCTCGGGCTGTATACCTCAACAAGCTGTGCCAAGTAATTCATGAGGTGCTGAGCACAAGCTTATGAATTATGAAGACTGAGAGATTACAGATTCAAGGTACACTTTGTCCACCGTTTGGCAAACAGGCTGTAACTGCAGATAAATGAATAGGAATCATGGGGGAGAGAGAGGGAGCTGATTTAGTGGGCTCATGTATGATGAAAATGAATGAATGAATGAATGAATGAATGAAGGAATGAATAAATGAATAAATGAATAAATAAATAAATAAATAAATAAATAAATAAATAAATAAATAAATAAATAAAATGAAAAAAATTAAATGAAAAAAATTAAATGAAAAAAATAAATACAATAAAATTAAATAATATAATATAAAAAATTAAATTAAATTAAATTAAATTAAACAAAATAAAATAAAATAATAAAATAAAATAAAATAAAATAAAATAAAATAAAATAAAATAAAATAAAATAAAATAAAATTAAATTAAATAAAATAAAATAAAATAAAAAAATAAAATAAAATAAAATAGTGTTTACACATAAGCAAAAAATATGATTACCTTAATCCAGTCATATATTAAGTAAACACTAATTGAATTATAAAATGGGAGATTCCTACTTTAGTCATATTACTTTAGTCATAACACAAGTCCAAAGAAATGCTCTATAGGTGAACTGGGAAGACTAAATTGTCCGTAGTGTATGTGTGTGAATGAGTGTGTATGGATGTTTCCCAGAGATGGGTTGCAGCTAGAAGGCCATCCGCTGCGTAAAACATATGCTGGATAAGTTGGCGGTTCATTCCACTGTGGCGACCCCAGATTAATAAAGAGACTAAGCCGAAAAGAAAATGAATGAATGAACATTAGTCATATTACAAAGTACAGCTGGCATATTATAATCCCACCGTGATCGCCATTTTTGTCACAGTGGTCAACAGTTTGACAGCACATGAAATATCGAGAATTTACAAGAATTTGTGGTACCACTTTACTTGAAGGGGCTGTCCACAAGACATGACACCATTATAATCATGACATAACATTAAGTGTCATTTACTCAGCAATGTCATTTTAAATGCAGATGAGACATTGTTTGAAATGTCTTAGTTGACAACTTGACATAAACAAATACAATATAACCTGTGTCTTTGTTTTTGTCAACTTGATATTACCAAGACTGCAAACTTGTAAAAAAAACTGTCATAAAAGGGATTGTCATGAGGTCATTATAATTGTGTTTTTCACTTATTTTTAGCAGGACAACATTAATCTGTCATTAAAATGTCACATTAAAAGTGTCATTATCTCATCAAATAATTTTATAACAGCATCATCAACATTTGAAGACATTTAGCTGCATTTTAGGGTGCTTTCTCACTTTGTTAAAAGTTCGATTGTCTCCCCTTGCCTCCTTCTCGGTTGGTTTGTGTTCACACTGTTTTTTTTTCCTTCTGAACCCCGGTACGCTTGCATCATCAAGCCGCTATTTTGTGTACGGCTGTTGCCAGGTGACGGACACAAAAGCAAAGTGCCAAAATGGAAAGACGTCCGCACTCTGCACATCGTGGTCGTTTCACTTTTACTGAACCTTTTGGTTTAGGACATACAGAAAGCAACTAGTGACTATCTGACGCAATATTATTATACACGTTCAGAACACCACATGATGTCTGCAGAAGCTGTTTTTGGAGGAGACAAGCAGATATTATCACTGTGCTTGGCCTGGCTAAGTCCCGCTTGTCAGCAAAGTACCTGATACACAGACTCACACACACACTCACACTCACACACACACACACACACACACACACACGCACACAAGCTAAATGTACCGTACTTTGACGTCAAACAAACACGGGTGCAAACCAAAAGTGCTAGTGTGAAAGCACTCTTAATAATAAATTCAATTTGACCGCAGTACAAAAAAATATATGAATGAAGCCGCTATAAAACTCAAGACACATTTATAATGGCCTCGTGGCTATCATGTTTATGACAGATTTATGACAAATCAACGACAAGTTGTCATGACAAAGACAAAGACTTATTATGGCGTATCACAGCTTTCGTAAATTACAAATGAAACACCCAAAACCCCTATATACTGTAGTAAAATAACAAACTGTATGTTGAATGGAGATGTAATGACGTGTGACATCAATGTTCTATAACAGGTAAAACAAGAGCGAATTGTAAGGACAATTGTAAAAGTAACTCGTTGTAATCATAATATAGTCCTATTCAGAATAGAGTTCTCAAAAGTATCAACTTCAGCTAGAAGTGTCTACTGAGGGTTCATATATATAGGAGAGAGCCTCTGTTATGCTCTCTTTATGGCAGAGTCCATCTGGATGGACTGTTGTCTCTGCAGGGTCTCTTTCCACAGAGAAACTGCACCCCAGCAGGGTGTGAGCATCTCGCCTACTCTCACAGCCAGCCTCGGTCTGGAATTTGATATTAAACATGTACTGTTGCATTACTATACACACACACGCACACACACACACACAAACAACAAAAAGTCAAACTTATGCATTTGCAATTGCAGACTGCTTCTAGTTTTGCAATCTGTGCTCCACACTGTTGTGAATTCATTTAGAATAGTTGAGTTTTTAACACAGACTGGTCATTTTGCTTTATAATTAAGGCATTAATGTATTGGCAAAAACTGAAATCACACCTGTAGCTTGTGATTTTTTATTTTTATTTTGCCACACTGAAAATGATTCATTGGTTATAGTTACAAACTATTACAGTTACAAACATAGTTACAAATTATTTATACGGACTAAATTTAAACAAACAAATAAAATTTAGTATATGTTCAACTTAATATGATTGTTTAAATTCAGCCAATATAAATTGTTAGCAACTAGTTACCTTAAAGTGGTAGTCCACTATAATATCATATCTTAAACTTTAGTTGTAATGCACATCTCTGAATTTAAGACGCTCAAAGTGCAAAGGGAGACATTGACTTTTACAGAGTTAGCTTAGCAAAGCCTACAGCGAACGAAGTTTGGGGACTACAAAAAAATACATCGGGGTTAATGATGTCAGAAACCCTTGAGGTTAAAAGCATACACCCCGCACAGCGAAGAGGCGGTGCCAGATTAGCTGTAATGTTATAGCAGGACGCTTCCTGGTGACATGGAGCCGATCTGCGAATCTCAGCACATTATGTTAGCTGACCAATAAGAGTCTCTAGAGAGCAGGCTTTTGGGGAAACTATGAAATATGACAGTGGTTTTATGGCACAGCATAGCTGTGTAGCTGTATATAATCAAAGTAAGACATATGAACAAATTACATGCTTTTTCACAAATGAAGCATGCGCACACATTGCTTTGCACCCCATAAACACAAGTTTAGTGTATTAAAAATACACTCTGGCTCACCCCTTTAAAAATATTTAGTTAATCCAATGAATCATATTCTTCAGTGCAGTTAAACTTTACTTGGTTTACTGTGGATTCAGCTAGAACTCTTTCTGTTGAAAAAAAACCAACAACAACAACAACAACACAAAATGTTTCTTACCTCGCATTGATTATTCCATGAAGAATCTTAACTTCAACTCTTACCATTCCAACAATTTTTTTAAACATTCTTTACACAAAAAAAGAAAAGAAAAAGTTTCCCTTAATACCCGTCCAACCAAAGACAGTTATTATTTTGAATGTGTAATAATATTTAATAATATTATTGATTTCACAGTAAAAAAGTTTGATCTTTGTCTTGCTGTCTTCTCTGCCATTCTCGGTTTCTCAAATGCCGTTTATTTCAATCACCTTGGGGGGTGAAGCTTTAACGATATTCTTACACTGACAGCAGGCTCAATCCAATATATAAACACCAGCTGTGGACCTGAAGGAGAGGCAAATAAAAGCCTAGTGTCAGCAAATGCACCGTGCACTGTTATTCACGGTACCGAGTGGGTAAACTAATAAATACTAGAAAGAGAGAGAGAGAGAAGATCAAAGAAACCAAAGTGTTATGGCTTGTGGAAAGGTCCTTAATTTAATAAAACAGGGTGATTGTCATCTATAGTCATTGTACCTATTCATTCATGCAGGGTCATTAAAGACACATGGGAGGGCAGGAACACAGTGTTTCATTAGAGCACGGGTGTACCTCAGGGGTGAACATCCTGTAGAGTTTCACTCCAAATGGTTCCAAAAGTTTAACTCCGACTGAAGACGTTAGCTGTATCTGCAGTTTCTCACTTGTTCACTCATTTACTGAACTTCTATGGCTCTACTGATGATTACATTCAAATATTGATGTTTGCTGTTTGTTCAAACAACTCATTTAAAATGAAACAACACAGTTATTGAGTTTTTTTTGGAGACAACTTAATTGTTTTATGTTCAATCAACTTAAACTGGTAAAAAATAATATTAAATTTGTTCACTTAATTCCTTCATGTTGTCCAGTACAAATCAATTGTGCAGTTTTGTATGGTACCACACGGTACACATTTATATCCATTTCCACTGTCAAATGTATTAAAATATCAAACCATACCGAGCTAGATTCACTGCTAAATGCTATTGGTTTAGAGAGAATCATCACCTCTGTGTGACAAAACAAGCTATCATGAACAGGACACCATAATAATTCAATGACGGCACACAGGAACGAACCAAGCTCAAACTAAGCTTGCTGTCTTCTTATGACAAGCAGCCACATGCCAAAGAGCAAGAACAGAATATTCTCTATGTCCTCTGTTTTTTTTATTGAATTTATTTTTATTATTATAATTTTTTTTTTTTTACCAGGTCATTCACATTCCGCAACTAAATGTGTAGAACTAGATGCCGTCAATTTGGTCAAAAACTTTAAATCTACCATACTGTAATATATCCATAGAAACTGAACCTCAGAATTAATTTGTCACATGGTATTTGATAACAAATTGAACATAAAATACGTTGGTTGTTTTTTTCTTTTTTTTTAATTAATTTTTATTAATTTTTATTTTTTTTTACAATTTAGTTATTTGTTTGCTTTGGAAAAAAATATGGGGAAAAAAAAATATATATATATATATAAAAGAAGAACGTACCAATGTTGAAAAGTAATTTTTGTTATTTTATTTTAGGTTGTTTTTTTTTCTATTGGGTTTCCATTTCATTCTAGCTGACTAATGAGGTAATACTGGCCTAAAGTATTAATTAAATTTAATTAAATTAAAGTCAGCCATGTTCTTTTCTTTTTCTGCTCTTTTTTTCTGCCACACATTGTATTTTGGGAAATGACACTTCAATTAGCACATTGGGTACACATGAAAACTAGAGATAATAACAACAACAACATATAAATAAATATTTATTTATTTATTTATTTATTTATTTATTCATTTATTTGCTTGTTTGTTTGTTTGTTTGTTTGTTTATTTATTTGTTTATTTATTTATTTATTTATTTATTTCCCAAATTATGTTTTCACAGTATTTTCTATATTTTTTTTCTTCTGGATAAAGTGTTATTTGTTATTTAAGCTAGAATATAATAATAATAATAATAATAATAATAATAATAATAATAATAATAAT
>CAIGQQ010032667.1:1016222-1017435 GCA_903798035.1 Danio albolineatus | reverse complement strand
TACATCCCCCTGTGGAGCTCAACTGCCCTCACGGCAACTTCATTTACAATGAGAAAGGTACAAGTATATTGCCCTGTGGAGCTCAACTGCCCTCTTGGCAACTTAATGTTCAATGAGAAAAGTACGAGTATATCCCCCTGTGAAACTAGATTGTCCACACTCTAACTTCATTCACAATAATAAAGGTACGAGTATATCCCCCTGTTGAGCTTGACTGTTCTCTCTGCAACTTCATGTACATTAAGAAAGGTACGAGTATAATCCCATGTTGAGCTTGACTGTCCTCTTTGAAACTTCATTTACAATGAGCAAGGTACGAGTATATCTGCCTCTGGAGCTCGACTGTCCTCTCTGCAACTTCATATACAATGAGAAAGGTACGAGTATATCCCCCTGTGGAGCTCAACTGCCCTCATGGCAAATTCATTCACAATGAGCAAGGTACGAGTATATTCCCCTGGGGAGCTCAACTGCTCTTTGCAACTTCAAATCACAATAAAAATGTATGAGTATACCCCCTTGTGGAATTTGACTGTCCTCTTTGAAAGTTTATTCACAATGAGAAAGGTAAAAAAATTTCCTGCTGTGGAGCTTGACTGTCCTCTCCACATTCACAATGAGAAAGGTGCGAGTATATCTCCCTGTAGAACTTGACTGTCTCCCCTAAACTTCATTCAAAATGAGAAAGGTATGAGTATATCCCTCTGTGGAGCTCCACTGTCCTCTCTAAAACTTTTTTCACATTGAGAAAGGTTTGAGTATATCCCTTGTTGAGCTCAACTGTACTCTCTGCATTTTTATTCACAATGAGAAAGGTACGAGTATATCCCCTGTGGAACTTGACAATCCCCCCCTTAACTTCATTCACAATGTGGAAGGTATTAGTATTTCCCTCTGTGGATCTTGACTGTCCTCTTTAAAACTTCATTCACAATGAGAAAGGTACGAGTATATCTGCCTCTGGAGCTTGAATGTCCCCTCTGCAACTTCATTCACAATGAGCAAGGTACGAGTACATCCCCCTGTGGAGCTCAACTGAATCTGAGGCTTATTTTCCAAGAGATAATGTAACAGCTTAGCCTAATGTTCATTAATGCAGACATTATGGTCGTGTGTAAGAATAAAGCATTACGTTGTGTCTGGCGTTCACAGCCAGGGATCTACATCACCAGAGATTCAGCTTAATGCTGCTATTAATGACACTCAGCAAAAA
>CAIGQQ010032667.1:996222-1011222 GCA_903798035.1 Danio albolineatus | reverse complement strand
GGATGTAGAAAACCACCTCCTCCCTTTAAATAGCTTTAATGTTCCTCTGTTTAGATGTAAATATGTCATATTAGAAATTAAACCAATATAGATCTATCCATCTTTTTGAGAAGCTTGGTTTTATCACTGGGTAACAATAACAATAATAAAATAAAATAAAAGGAACTTCAACTTTTTTAATCACACAGTTCTGACTTTTTCCCCACTCACAATTATGGGTTTATATATCACTTTTTGTCTTGCAATTCAGAGGAAATTCAGAACAACGATGCATAACCTTAGAATCAACTCAAAATCGCACCGCCAGTTGCACTGACATTTTATTTTAGTTTTTGCAGTAACTTAATGCACTGTAAAAAATAAATTTAAAATAATAATAATAAAACAAATTGACTCAACTTAAAATTGTAAGGCAACTTGCTGCAGAGCTTTTTTTGAGTTGACTCAACTTAAATCAAGTCATGTCAGAACTTGGGTTAAAAGTTGAGTCAACTCAAAAAAGCTCAGCAGCAAGTTGCCTTACAAGTTTGAATGGAGTCAACTTTTTTTTTATAGTGTAGCAGCACTATTGCCAGCAAATTACCGCAACTGGCCCTTTACAGTAACATACCAGTAAATAGGGCTGGGCGATATCTCGATAATTATTTTCCATATTGAATGATAACGATTGATATTTTGACATATAAGTTGTTAATGCTTCCAGGTTTAAAAGAGTACCCCAACAATGACTAAAGCCACAACAATTAAAGGGTTCATTAAATGGCATAACATATTTTCGGCCGATAAATTTTTGGTGGCCGAATATTAGATACATCTTGAATGTATCTAATTCGATACATCTCGAATCTCGGTGGCCAAAAATTCAATATCAACACACTTTTAGATCCCCATTGTTGCACATTTCTGCTGTGTAATTGCCTCTTAGATCAATATAGAGTAAAAAGTTGTACATTTTATTGCAATTCAATATAATATCATTTTTATCGGCCCAGACCTATACCAGTGAATGTGTTTTAGAGTAGCAGGGCTCTACTGCAATTTCATTTTACAGTAAAATAGCCTTATACCGCAACTTTTTTAAATTTTTTATAAAATTATCTTTACCATATTTTAATTTTACAGTATAACAATGTTCACAGTACTTTTACTCTATTTTTAATTTAATAAAACTTTTTTTTTTTTTACATTTTATACTAGCAGTACAAAACCTTTATTTTTAGTATTTATGATTGAATTCAATATATTTCAAACAAGTGACTATTTCTTTATGTTTTATTTAATTATTTATTTGATTACCGGTCTCATTTTTGTCTTTATCTGCAGTAGCAGTACTTGATTACTTTTATTACAGTAGGATACCGCAAATTCCTAATATGCAGTAAGTTTCTGTAAAAGTTTGAAAAATCACCCACAATACAGTGCATATTACAGTGGTGAACTGTAAAGAACATATGTGGTATTTTACTGTGCGTTTTTACAATAAATAACTGTAACATGGTGGCAAAGTCCAACAGTGTGTGAAACGTAAAACTGACCATTTTCATTGCAAGTCTTGCAAGTTTATATTTCAAAACTTTTCTTCTTTTTTTTCTCAGATTTATGACTTTTTTTCATATTTGAAAGTTTATAGGTTATTTCACAATGTTTTAGATATATATTTTTTTTAAACTGGGAGATGCAAAATCCGAAGGAAAAAAAAATGTGTAAAGAGTACTTTTAAAAGCTGATAAAAATAATCAAACAATCTTTAAAATAATAATAAACGCTGTATAAAAGTTTGATGCCAAGTGTCGATATCGCTTAAATATATGATGATGCAAAAGTGTAGATAAGCAAATAAAATAATTAGTTGATAAAGACATATTAAGCCACTTACCTGATGTTTGATTGCAGACAGCGAACAGCACATAGAAACAAAAAGAGAAAAAAGGGAGATATTAAAATCAATGGTAGCACATTTGGTGAAGACACTGGTAAACAACACATTTCCGCCATAGAAAGATGGCCGTGCATCAGTGTCGATAGATATGACAATAACAGCTCTTACAGGTAAACACACTCATACATCCATTACACACTCCGCAAGAGCACTGTGTGTATCCCTGACCAATCGGATGAGAAGTCAGATATCACTGTCCTGACCTAGCACAGACAAATCGATATAATCATCAGGCCAAAAACTCGTCTAGATTCAGCACACGATGGAGTCTGAGCCATGTTTCTCTGAACTGGAAGCGAACCGACCTCTGTTTGTGAGCTTTCCGATGACAATAACTGAAGAATCAGTCACCTGGTAAATTGTCACCTGTGCTTTACTTTAGATTGAAAAGGAGACATCTACAGTGGTGGGCAAAATGATTAGAACATCTCACAGATCTGAAAATATCGACTTTTTATCCTTAAGAAACATGATTTGATTTCATAATGATCATGAAACATGTAAACGGTTGCTCTGAGCACAACACATATTATGTTGGGTAAGTCATACCAACCAAGGTTCATTTTGTAAACACACTGCTATATACATTTCTGGAGAGCAGCAGGAGGTACGTTTATTTCCAGTTTTTGTTTTCGCAAATCCACCAGTGGCTGCTGTGTATGCTTTTTGAGATCTCAAATTTCTCTCACATTCACGCCTGCTGTTCTCGCAAAAACCCACCAGAGTCCGCTGTCGACTGACTGACTGAATGACTGACCTTGCTCCTTCTCTAAAACCCAACCAATAGTGTTTTAAAAAGCACCAATTGACCACCCCACCCACTGCCCTAAACCCAATCAACAGTTTTAAAAACCAATAGAAAACAAAAGTCCTCGCCTAATTTTTACCACTTTTTCCAATTTTACCACATTCTCACTCTGTTATTTACTTGTTTATTTTAGTTTTTGGCTTTTGTTTTTGTCTTACTCGGTTTCTGGAACCGTTCTTTGCTGGACTCAAATTCTTATCATCTGCATTTAAGCCAACCAATGTGTATGGCGAGCTAATGGACAAACTGGTAACAGCGGGAAAGCCTTCCACACAGAGGTAAGCGGTCAGCTGGTAAGCGTGAAAGTAATGGCATCATACCACCCGTTTTAAAGATGAAATGCAGCCATATGTACATAAATCGCGATCTCTAGAAATGTTTATAGGGCTACATTTTTAGAAAGAGCCAATGTTGAGTCATACAGATTTTTTTTTTTAAATCAATTTGTATATTTAAAATGTGGTACCTTTGGTAACTTTTGCAGTGATTACAGCAGCACATCTCTGTGGCATAGTGTCATAACATTTCCTGAGAACTTTAACATTAATTTTATTTGTAAAGTGTCAAGTAACGTGTCTTCTGTGAAGGAACATGACTCTGTGACATTAAAAGTAATAGTAGGGCTGGGATGATAAATTAATGTATTCATGAATCGATTCTTAGATTTTTGGAATGCATCACGATTCTCTCTAGAATTAATTCTGAACTCTTCAAAGTGACTAAAATTTCTAAGTGAGTTTATAGTAAACCTGTGTAATTAATTGCGGTATTTTCACATACTTTCAGATGTGTAGCAGAAACACAGAGCCATAAGCAGGCTGCACACCGGACGCAAAGTGCCGTTTCACATCTTTTTGTGTTAACTTTGCTTTCTATGAGGGTAAATTTGACATGCTTAGTGTCTGTACAATGTATATATGCAAAAAAAAAAAAAATATATATATATATAATAAAAATGTAAAACGAGAGGGAGTCTGAAATCACCAAAAAGGGATGCAAGCAGCTGTCAAATCACAGAATGATTATCTTTGAATTCAGAATCACCCTGATTAAAACGGTCCCACTTTATATTAAGTGGCCTTAACTACTATGTACCTGCATTAAAAAATTAATACAATGTACTTGCTGTGTTCATAATGTATTCACATCACTTCAGGTGCTATTGAGGTGGGATACAGGTAGGTTAAGGAACAGGTTTGGTGGTATAGCTAGGTTTAAGGATAGGTTAAAGTGTAAAGGATGGTCAACAATGTAAATAAAGATGTAATTACAGAAATTAATTACAGATGTAATTACATGCATGTATTTAATCAATCATAAGTACAATGTTAAAACATGTATTTACACAATAAGTTCACTGTAACAAATTATTAATTGCAGTGTAAGTACATATTATTTAAGGCCACTTAATATAAAGTGGGACCATTAAAACATTTGTGATATGAATAATGATTTTTGAGTAAACATATTTTTGAAATTTGGTATTGGAAATTTACATCTGATTACAGAACTGGCTTTACTGACAAAATGCGCATGAAACTCTACTTTGATTAATCATGTAGCCCTAGTTTTAAATCTAGCTCTTTTTCCCACCCTCTCATCTTTCTTTGTGCTTCATTGTGTGAAGGGCATCATTAGGTACGCCATGCCAACGCCCCCTGTTAACTAGCGAGGATACAGTAGAAACATGATTAGCGCATGTTTTAGCTTCCTGTGAGCGCTGAATGATGAACCCGTGGTCCTGGCTAATGGGCGTTTTAATCCACAGCTTGAGCAATGAGTGTTTATGGGCTCCTAGAGGGCCCTCATTCCACATTAATATTTATTCACTGCTTTTAGCCATTTTGTTCCTGCTTAGCATAAGCAGGCAAGCTTGAAAAATATCACCTCAGAAACGCTCTCTCCTTCTCCTCCCTCCTCAACTTCATTTTCCCTCCATGGTCTAATTTTGCGTGTCTGCTGCTGGGTGAGTAATGGCCATTGTTTCTGGGCAGAAGCGAGCTGTTCACCTTGAGTGGGTACCATGTGTGGGTTCAGGTTGGCTTTATTCTTTTGCGGCTCGTCTTTCTTTTTTCCTGCTTCCCACATACCTAACCCCGCTCTCCTTCATTTGCACCTGGTTTTCTTTCTTTTTGTGTTCCTACTTCAAAGCTGGAACTAAATGAGGTCTGCCCTCTTTGAAACACACAAGATAGGAGGCCACAAGGGCCGTTCTGCTGTTTTGCTGCATAACAAAATAAAATAACAATAATAAAAAAAAGGATTTATTCTCAGATCAGCAAGGGAAAACAATTTAGTAGATTTGATGGGTCACATTTTTGCATTGCAGGGCTGATGTTGCAGAATGGGCTAAGGCGGATCTGATTTGGAGAATTGGAGGTTTAGTGAATGCACAATGGCTAAAATATGAATATTAAGACAAACTGGTGGAGGAGAGTTTTCAAAGGGTACAACTTTACGGTACGTTTTGCATACATGAAACTTGTCAGGGTTTGGGTTGTGTAAAAGTAGCGAGGACTCAGATGCAGAAAATAAGGCTTTATTCATAATAAAAATAAAAAGAAAAAAATAAACAACCCTGAGGGGAAAACATTAATAAAACAAATAAACAAACAAACAAACTTTGTCTAGGCAGGCTGGTAGGGATCTGGACTGGAGAACAAGACTGGAAACAGGACAGGACTAGAAACGACGACAAACTGGCACAGAAAAGCAGACATGAGGAGAATATAAAGCAGACATAATTAACAAACAAACAGGTGAACATGATAAACTAATAATGGATTAACAAGGAGGCTGGGGCTAGGCAATAGACGGGAGAGCACATGACAAACACCACAAACCATGTGCTCACAAAGACTAGAACATGCAGCGGAAGCACGCGGCCACTATGTAAACACAGGGCCACGTGCTTAGACAACAAAACAAACGCCAGACACAAGCACACGATAAAATGAAAACATCTTCTCGTGCACACACACGCAGCATCCATGTTTCATCCCAGCGCCAACCGAAACCGAAAACAACTAGACTTAGATGGGAATGAAACACCACGCTGCAGACAGACAAACAAAAACACCAGGACGAGAGCGGGCAATCACGAACACGCCCAGACCTCACGCGCCCTTATCAAGCGGGAGCGCGCACAGTCCAAGCGCGCCCACAATTGGCACTCATAAAGAGACACAATGACAACACACAGGACTAGACAGAGCTAGTGTCTGGACTCTGCCACCAAAACAACAATTTACAAGACTGGAGTGGCAGAACCCTAACAAATCTATGCTGTTAAAATTATCCACATTCATACACTGTACATCCCGATAAGTTAAGGCAACTCAAACCGCTTGAGGAAACCGATTGCACTAAACCATTTAATCTATATGAGTACGTATTTACTCCATATAAGCTGAAGTAATGAGGTATTTAATAAATGCATTACCTTCAACACTGAGTTCAAAACTCTTTTCAAACTAGTAAAATGAATTTTCTGTATATTTTGAGGTAACTACACATTTCATTTGAAAAAGTTTTTATTTTGAATGTAATATTATTATTATTATTATTATTATTATTATTATTATTATTATTATTATATTATCTACCTAAAGGGAACACTTTAGTTTAGGTCACAATACATGGTATTAAGTACTAGCTTATTACCTGCCTGATATTAAGATTTCAACTGCTTATTAGTAGTTATAGAGTATGATCTTATACTGCATCCCTAACCGTAGCCAAAACCTAACCCCTATGTCTAATTTAACTATTAATAAACAGCTAATTACTAGTTTACTAAGGGCCCGTTTACACTAGTGCGTTTTGCGCATACGTTTTGCAACGGTTATTTATGCGTAGTATCCGTCCACACTACGCCAGGGTTTTCGAGTGTTTTGGAACCGCTGGAGAGGCCGTTTTCATTCTAAACCGCTGCTGCCTCGTCTCAGTGTGGATGTGGGAAAACGGAGACATTTGAAAATGGAGGCGTGGCTGTTGAGATTCGCTACGTTTCGTATTCGATTCGTATCCTTCCCTTATTCGTCTAGCGCACATGGCTATAACGCCACCGGAAGACGGCAGACCAGCCTTCACTGTAAACACTGTATTTTCGATAGCCATAGATGTTTTATATTCATTTGTTACTGTAAGTAACAACTCAACCTCGTTGTCTGTCCACAAAAAGACCTCTCTTGCTTTCTTTGCCATCACGTTTATCGTTCAACCAGCGTTTGTTGACTAACAATAACCAAATGCCGAGCGAGACACATGCTTCCTGTTTACACTTGAACGCGCATGCCCAGAGTTTGCTAATGGTCACGTGATATACGTTTCTGGTGGAGTAGTGTTGACGGAGATCTGTTCAGAAATGCTGGGTGAAACGCTAGTGTGGACGCGGATCGCTTTCATGCTAAAACGCCGTTTTAAAACTAAAACGCACTAGTGTAAACGGGGCCTAAGTTAGTAGTGTCAGTAAATGGTTTGTTGTGTATGTGTGCTCATGTCACCTCAGAGCCACTTTACCTGAGCTCCACTGCAGGAACCAACTCTTTACTTTTCCATCAGTTTACATTTGCAAATAAACACAAATCTCGCCCATTTAGCCAACAAAAGAACATTATCCATCATGTTTTCTGCATTTACCTGCTTTCGCATTTCTCCAAGGAAAGCAGCTCAGAATTGCAAAGGAAACGGGGGCCAGAAAACCTGACGCCTTTCTCCATTCATTACCGAAATCTTCATTAGATTACAAGCCGCTTCAAATTTGAAACCTTCTGCTTCCAAGGCCTTCGTCCACAAATTACTTGGAAGAGGCTGGGGATATTTAACAAGGTGGTGCGCACACACTCACACACACGCTCACTCACAGACAATCTTATTGGCCAAATGAATGCAGAGTCTAGGCAGATTTGCTTCGGGTCATAAACCTCAGTATACAATGCCAATTAAGGTTGTGGTTACTCAGAGAGAGAAAGAGAGAGAGAGTTTACAGCCCTAATGAAGCAAGGATAAGAGGGGATGTTTGCCATCAGGAGGCTAATTACCTCAGCACACAGGTCTCTTTCATAAGTCACGCTTCTGAGGTTGCTTCACTCCATAATCCTGCATTTCTCTTAGCCTCCATTATGCGTTTTGGGTCATTTTAAGCTTCTTTGGTTCGGGGGTGAGTTAAAAGACAAGGCTAATACTTTCTAAAGGACATGATTCTGAAGGTCTGCAGACAGGATGTTTAAAAAAATGTTTATTTGTGAGAGCATTCCCAATCTCTCTCTGCATGAGCCAAATGTCCAGCCCCAATCCCTTTCCCTTATCTTGAAGACACACTTGGGCAGAAAGGAGAGCACATCAGCAACTGGCAAAGTCATGGGTCAGGGGTTACCGATGGCTGCTTTAAGAGGAGCACAGGAGCATAGACAAAGACCCAGCTCTGTCATCTATCTAGAGCTTGAGGTTGGAATTGACTGGCCCCGGGTCAAGCCTGCTCAGGTGTAAGTGTGTGTGTGTGTGTCTGCTGAGAGCTAAAAATTGAGAGGAGCATACCATAACCTCCAGAATAAAATATTAGACCCGGGGAAAAGAAACAGACCCCAAACTTTCCCCTGACATAGGTAGTCTCGGTTTAACATTACCTGCTCTACTTTGAACCATGCAAATACATGAGGTAAGAAAAAATAGATCAATAGCTACAGTATGCAATACTTATTTTAATAGAGAGATGTACAGTATATAGCATTAAAAAAATGGAAATGCAAAAAGGTAAACATCCTGCAGCCCTCCGTTTCAATCCTACGTCTTTTTTTTCTGACATTTTACATCGGGTATAACCTTTGAGTAATATTTGCAATTGAATATTAATATGTGGCTTAGGAAAGTTTCTAAATGTTCAGAAAACTTGTTATTTATTTCTTTATAACCAGATGAATCGCCCCTATTATTAACAGCACAGTTTTGACCGAATTTGGAATGGTCATTGATATTAATGAATGAATTAATAAAATATTATTTCTGCATTAACGGAATAATTTTATTAAGTTTACTGGAAGTCTTTCACTCAATATAAATGACAGAAAAGCTTGAGTGATATTGATGCATAAATATGCATTGAACACTTATACACAGCAGTTTACATGTGTCTGCTGCCTTATTACAAACATTCATTCATTCATTCATTCATTTTCTTCCGCTTTTCCGGGGCCGGGTCGCGGGGGCAGCAGTCTTAGGAGAGAACCCCAGACTTCCCTCTCCCCAGACACTTCCTCCAGCTCCTCCGGGGGGATCCCGAGGCGTTCCCAGGCCAGCCGAGAGACATAGTCCCTCCAGCGTGTCCTGGGTCTTCCCCGAGGCCTCCTCCCGGTGGGACATGCCTGGAACACCTCCCTAGGTAGGCGTCCAGGAGGCATCCGTAACAGATGCCCGAGCCACCTCAGCTGACTTCTCTCGATGTGGAGGAGCAGCGGCTCTACTCCGAGCTCCTCCCTCTGCGAAGGAAACTCATTTCGGCCGCTTGTATCCGAGATCTTGTTCTTTCGGTCATGACCCAGAGCTCATGACCATAGGTGAGAGTAGGAACGTAGATTGACTGGTAAATCGAAAGCTTTGCCTTTCGGCTCAGCTCCCTCTTCACCACAACGGACCGGTACATCGACCGCATTACTGCTGCCGCTGCACCAATCCGCCTGTCAATCTCACGTTCCATCCTTCCCTCACTCGTGAACAAAACCCCAAGATACTTGAACTCCTCCCCCTGGGGTAAGGACTTTCCTCCAACCTGGAGATGGCAAGCCACCTTTTTCCGGTGGAGCACCATGGCCTCTGACTTGGAGGTGCTGATTCTCATCCCAGCCGCGTCACACTCGGCAGCAAACCGCCCCAGTGCATGCTGAAGGTCCATGTTCGATGAAGCCAACAGAACAACATCGTCTGCGAATAACAGAGATGAAATCCTGTGGTCCCCGAACCGGACCCCCTCCAGCCCAAGGCTGCGCCTTGAAATTCTGTCCATAAAAATTATGAACTAATAATGAAATTATGATTATAAAATTAAAATTAAAATTAAAATTAAAATTAAAATTAAAATTAAAATTAAAATTAACAAACAAACAAACAAACAAACGAACCGTCACCTTATCCTGGTGGAGGGGTTTGAGTGCCTGAGTGATCCTAAGAGCTATGTTGTCCGGGGCTAATGCCCCTGGTAGGGTCTCCCAAGGCAAAAAGGTCTTAGGTGACAGGTCAGACTAAGTACGGTTCAAAACCCCTTATGATTACTATGCCATCAAGGACCGCGACGTCGCTCGGTATGGCGCAGCCGGGGCCCCACCCTGGAGCCAGGCCTGGGGTTGGGGCTCGTATGCGAGCGCCTGGTGGCCTGGTTTTCTCCCACGGAATCCGGCCGGGCTCAGCCCGAAGGAGCGACGTGGGACCATCCTCCCGCAGGCCCACCACCTGCGGGGGGAGCCGTAAGGGGCCGGTGCATTGTGGAACGGGTGGTGGTCGAAGGTTAGGACCACGACAACCCGATCGTCAGGCACAGAAACTGGCTCTTATTACAAACATAGTCGGCAAATTTCAAAAGGCACATTTATACAAACCTTACGCCTCTCTGTGTAAGCGCTGAATAAATTTGTATAAATCTGTAAAGTAATAAATCTGCATACACTTCATTTTGACAAGCTGTGAACAGATGAGATGTACTTATTTACTCTTGCTGTCTCTCACATTTTCAAAATAAGAGTCAGACACATATAATGTTTAATACAAGAGAAACTAGAAAATAGGGAAACATATACACTCACTGGCCACTTTATTAGGTACACATTACTAGTACCAGGTTGGACCCCCTTTTGCCCTCAGAACTGCCTTGTTCCTAGGTGGCAAAGATTCACCAAGGTACTGGAAATATTCCACAGATTTTGGTACATATTGACATGATAGCATCACGCAGCGGCTGCACATCTATGATGCAAATCTCCCATTCCACCTCATGCCAAAGGTGCTCTATTGGATTGAGATTTGGTGATTGTGGAAGCCAAATCAAGACTTATTAGACCAGGCAATGTTTTTTCCAATCTTCTATTGTCCAAAATTGGTGAGCCTGTGCAAATTGTAGTCCCAGTTTTCTGTTCTTAGCTGACAGAAGTGGCACCTGGTGTGGTCTTCTGCTGCTGTAGTCCATCCGCCTCAAGGTTCAACGTGTTGTGTGTTCAGAGACGCTCATCCCCATACTTTGGCTGTAGCAGGTCGCCTTTCTATCAGCTTGAACCAGTCTGGCCATTCTCCTCTGACCTCTGGCATCAACGAAGCACTTGCGTCCATAGAACTGTCGCTTACTGAATATTTTCTCTTTTTTGGACCATTCTCTGTAAACCCTAGAGATGGTTGTGCAAGAAAATCCCAGTAGATCAGCAGTTTCTGAAATACTCAGACCAGCCTGTCTGGCACAAACAAGAATGCCATGTACAAAGTCACTTAAATATCCTTTCCTCCCCATTCTGATGATCAGTTAGAACTGCAGCAGATCGTTTTGACCATGTCTATGTGCTGCCATGCGAGTGGCTGATTAGAAATTAGAAAAATATTTGTGTTAAACACGTGTACCTAATAAAGTGGCTGGTTAGTTTATACATATCCAATGAAAGATTTTTTTTTTCAGTGTAGAAAACACACCTATTAATAATACTGTGTGCAACAGAACAGTTTGTGTTTTGTTCAGACTGGCCTATATTTTTCACAGGGATTTTACACTCATGAGCTTTACATAAGAACTAAAAAAACAATGATGTTTGAGGCTCACAGTGTGTCAGTTTTATGTACTGAACTCTTATGATTGAGCTGTGCCTTTGCATATCCAGATTTTCATTCTAAGGCACCTATAAGAGAGTTGTTAACAAGGCAGTGGAAGGCATGATTAAATGCCAAACATAGTATTATTCTATTCAGTGCAACTTAAAAAGGAGCAAGCCTTTGTGCATCCCTCTGCACACTCTCAAATGGAAAGGCGGAGCCCAAGGGAAGGCTAATTTACATATGATAAAATCCACCGACAGTTTACTAGCAACCTAAACACACATGGCAAAAGCTGCAAGCCACCGCCAGCAAACAAACAGCATGGACTCCCTTGCGGCCTCCTCACCATCATCTAGCCTTATACACAATCATACTTAGGCTTCATTCTAATAATAATCATACTTAGTCTTTCTTTCTTTCTTTCTTTCTTTCTTTCTTTCTTTCTCTCTTTCTTTCAGTGAGTGTGACCTCCCTGTGCTATGGACGACATGACCGACCTTGTCTAAAAGTAATTAAAAGTAAGTAATATAAAAGTAAATAGTAATAATAAAGTAAATAAAAAAAGTAAAGTAAAGTAATATAAACAGAGGACAAGGATGGCACCAACGTGGAGATTTTATTTATTTATTTTTTCTTATATCTTATATCTTATATTATATATTGCTCTTATATCTCACAACGCTTCTGAAACACTCATGAGTAATTGTTCGATGTTAGCAGGAGTATACATGATCGCTTCAATCACCAGCGATCTAATCCTTACAGATCACTGCATGGAGAGCTACAGATCTGTCACTTAACTGGACTACGAATACCATCACACACTTCACGCACACCAGTTCCTCATTCCTTCTGATTCCACACTTACAGCTGTTAACTCATCACATACTGCTTAGCTGGACTTCATATTCACTTGTTCTTCCTTGTGCGTATTTATCCTGGCGTGTGTTTTAATCTTTGTCTGGTTTATTGTTTATTGATTCTTTGCCGCCTGTTCTGTCTATTTGCCTGCTTATAATGATGCTCTTTGGATTTCCCTAATGCTCCTGTTTGTTTCTGTTATGACCTATTCCCTGTTTGACTAAGCTTAAAATAATCTGCACGTGGATACTTTATCTCCGTTGTTCATTGTCCAATGTTACAATGATGACGGATTGGATCAAAATCGAACACAGGTCGTTTCATTCTGATATATGCACTAATAGGAGAGAGCGCTATATGTATTCATTTGCAGATCTATTTCAGAGTGTGTCATGAATGCCAAGCAACTCTCCTTGACTCACCTCGCGGAATACGACAACGCACCGCAGATTTCTCTTGCCAAGAAACAGAAGCAGTCTTGAAAGTCGTCCTTGTAAATGCCAGCGTTGTCGTGCGGGATCTGACTCAAACAGACAAGCGGTCGCGCGGGTCGTCCTGCTAATTAGGATAAGCAGCACGTCAAATGACTTTCCGCGAGCACCCGTGCTATTTACATAAACAAAAGCAAAATGTTGCTTTTGAACTTTGTGGCTCGGGCTTGTTAAGGGAAACGTCATTAAAGATGTGTCAAACTGAAAACAGCGGCATGTGTTGACAGAAACCGGGAGAGGCCGCTGTGAATTTTAGAACGGCGCAAAAGGTCAAGGTGCTGATTCGTTTCGCCGCTGCCTTCAAACAGAGATGAGCCGCAGCTGCGATCTCTCTGTGTCTTAAAATGAAGTTTATATCTGAGAGGGCGAGAGATGTGAAGAGACGGAGAGAAAGAGGAAGACAGGAGAATGAGCAGGAGACGCGGCCGCATTGCTCTCCACTGCACTTGCTTTTGTTTTGGTGTTATTGAGCCTGTGACAAGTGTGAACTGCTCCCTATCAGACCCTGCCAATCTCTGGAGATGCCACTCAGCCAGACGGCTAATACAAGAGGAAATGATATCAGCCAGACCAGGGAATCTGCTTTCTTTAACTCTCTCCCTCGCTCTTGCTTTTTTTTATTATTTGTAGATACTCTGTTATTTTATTTGCTTGCTCATTCTAGAATTTTTGCTTGCTCTTTTTCATACCTTGTTGTCTATTTGCTCTTTGAATTTGTTTGTTGCTTGTCCTTTTTTTTTTTCTCCATTTGTTCCATTTTCTGGTCATTTTACTTGCTGTTTCTTTTTCCAACAAAATAAAGTTTGTTTGTTTAATTGTTTTCTTTTATTTTCATTTATTTGTTTTATTTCCAATTTGTTTTTTTGTCAATTTTATTTATTATTGTTTTAAATTTTACAACTTCTCCTTCATTTGCTTTCTTTCTTCTGTTTTTTTTTTTTTTACTTTATTAGTTTTCTTGATTCCATTCTCTTATCTTTTGTTCATTTTTCACTTTTTTCTTTTTTTTCTTCCGTTTTGTTACTTTTTTCTGTCTTTGCATTTTTTCAGACAAATTCATGTTCATTCTGTTTGTTTTGTAACTTATTTTCAGTTTTGTGTTTGATTTTATTTTTAATACATATTTGTATGTTTATATTTAATTGGAGTTCATATTTTAACATATAATTTTTTTCTTTTTTGTTTCATATTCTTGTTATTTATTAGACCTGTTCCCCTTTTTAGTTGTTTTATTTATTTGTTTTGTTTTATTTGGTTTCTTTGCTGGGGAGGTGGCTCAGTGGTTAACACTGTCTCCTCACAGCAAGAAGGTCGCTGGTTTGAGTTCTGGCTGGGCCAGTGGCATTTTATGGAGTTTGCATGTTCTCCCAGTGTTTGCATGGGTTTTCGCTGGGTGCTCTGGTTGATGCTAAATTTCATGCTTAATTTTTTTCTCTCTTTCTTTTTAACTATTTTTTTTCTCTATTTCTTTCATAATCAATTTATTACTCTTTTATTTGTTTTACTTCATTTTATTAATCATTTTGCTACTTTTTTTCTTCTGTCATTCTTACTTTAATTCCTTGTTCCATTTCATTTTATACCCATCTTCATTCATTATTTTAATCCCACTTTCTTTCCTCCTTTTTTTTGCATTTTTTTCCTAACAAAATTAATGTTTATTCTGTTTGTTTTGTAGCTTTTTGTTACTTGTTTGATTTGATTTTTAATATATATTTTAATATGTTTATATTTAGTTTATATTTTATTTTAATCATTTTCCTTTGTTCCATACTCATGTAAGTTGTTTAGTTGTGTTTTGTTTCTTTGTTGGCTTGTCCTGTTTTTTTTTTATTAATTCTCAACTACTGTTTTTCTTGCTTCAATTTCACTCTCTTTTTCATGCATATTCAATTTAATCACTTTAGTTCTATTTTAGTTTCAGTTTATTTGTCCTTCTTACTTCCATGTTTGCTCTCATTTTAATTCTTTTTATTACTCATTTTACTACTTTTTCTTATTTCATTCTCACTTTAATTCCTTATTCCATTCTATTTAATTCCCATGGTTTGTTCATTGTTTCAATCCCACTTCTTTCTTTCTTTCTTTCTTTCTTTCTTTCTTTCTTTCTTTCTTTC
>CAIGQQ010032667.1:968115-969455 GCA_903798035.1 Danio albolineatus | reverse complement strand
TAAAAACTGTAGTGTTTTTGAACTACATTACAGTAAAGTACTGGATTTAATATGCATACCTGTCAACCCTCCCGGTTTTCCTGGGATTCTCCTGTATTTTACAGTTATATCCTGCTATCATCCCGTAAAGGTGTTTTCCCATATTTCTCCAGTATTTTCAGTCTTTCTCTGAAGGGTGGCAATAAACATTAAAGAGCCGATCCTCCCTATAGGCAAACCATACCACCGAACCACCAGCCCCTTGCTCTTAAATGTGAGTCCATTCTGTGCTTTCGGTTCATTTAGGCACAAAAATAAAATATATAAATGGCCCAATATTCTAGTTTCTACAAGTACACAGTATATTTTACTACAGTACACCACAGTTGACTGTAGTAAATCTAAAGCATACTGCAGTATTTATTCATTTCTTGTCGGCTTAGTCCCTTTATTAATCCAGGGTCGCCACAGAGGAATCAACTGCCTACTTATTCAGCATATTTTTTACGCAGCGGATGCCCTTCCAGACGCAACGCATCTCTGGGAAACATCCATACACACACACATTCACACTCATACACAATTTAGCCTTACCCAATTCACCTGTACCACATGTCTTTGGACTTGTGGGGGAAACCGACGCACCCGGAGGAAACCCACGCAACCACGGGGAGAACATGGAAACTCCACACAGAAATGCCAACTGACCCATCCGGGGCTCGAACCAGCGACCTTTTTGCTGTGAGGCGAACGTGCTACTCACTACGCCACCAAGGCGCCCGCAGTATTTATTATAGACAAAAAAAAAAAAGAATTTAATGAATTCCTTCATGCTAGTTCTCTAGTTGCTATAGCGACACGACAGTAATAAAAGCAAATGACCCAATGTTGTAAATTTCTACAACTATACAGTATATTGTACTACAGTACACCAGTTTACTGTGATAAAAACTAAAGTATAGGCCTACTACAGTATATATTACAGTGACACAACAACCACAGTAACAAACAAATGACCCAATACTGTGTACTTCTATAGTGTATATTGTCTTCCAGCATACCACATTTTACTCTAGTAAAAACTGAACTATACTACAAGATGTATTACATCAGTTCAACATACATACGCTGCAGCATTCACTAACTAAGTGTTATAAATACAATAATATATACAGTATAATAAACTTTATTATAGTATCGTTTAGGGCAGCACGGTGGCACAGTGGGTAGCACAATCACCTCACAGCAAGGAGGTCACTGATTCAAGCCTCGGCTGGGTCAGTTGGCATTTCTATGTGGAGTTTGCATGTTCTCCCTGTGTTCGTGAGGGTTTCCTCCGGGTGCTCCGGTTTCCTCCGGGT
>CAIGQQ010032667.1:958115-963115 GCA_903798035.1 Danio albolineatus | reverse complement strand
TACAGTTCAGATAAATGAATCAGTGCAATGAATATGTGCATTTTTTTTTTAAATGTGCAAATGTTCAGTAGTGCGGTGACTGTGAGGAGTATAAGTTATGAGGAGAGTGGGGTGTGTGTAAGACAATGAAAGGATTAATTGAGTGGTAGTTGAGGACTGATGATGAGCACCTGCTGTTAATAAGCATAAACCGAAGAGAAACACAAAACTACATTTACCTTCAGTAGCAGCCTTAGATAAAATAAACGGAAATAAAACACATTTAATCTCTCAAAATCTCAGCAGAGGATCATTCTCCACAAACAGCAGCTTTAATTATTACCAACCTGTTTAGCCTTATTTCTGCCACACTCTAAAAAAAAATCCATTGATATTATAGAGAATTAACTGATTAAGTAACTTTTTACAACAACAATAAAAACAACTTTTTGTGTTTTAGTGATAAGTGAATCTGCTACTGCTGATTGAAATCAGTTGTAGTTTTGTGTTTCTCTTCTGTTTATGCGTATTAACAGCAGGTGTTCATCATCAGTCCTCAATCACCACTTAATTAATCCTTTCATTGTCTTACTAACTTTAACTCTGCTGCTGAGTAACTTTTACTCAATGTAGCGAGGGACCAAATACACTCTGAACTGAGTAAATTGTACTGTGTAAGTTAATGCTGAAGTATACTGCATGTTTCCTGTATTCATCAGCAAAAAAGTAAATACTATAAAATAAACAGTATCATTTTATTGTATTATTTGTATTATTGTATTACATATGGCTCTAAATTACTATAGTATTGTTTTTTTGTTTTGTTTTTTTTGTGTCATGTGGGTTATTATTAAAGTCAGTGTGAAATCCAAATTTACAATGGTTATTTTGCTGGCACACATTGTTATTCTTTACTTGAACAATTAATCCAATTAAAAGTTTGTGTTGTGTAATACTCAATCTGTTTGTTGCTTCAGTCATAACATACCTACTGATAGTTTGCTACAAAGGAAAGATGCATAAAAAGAAAGCCTCATCCCCTACTCAATATTCTGTTCAAGTACATCAACATCCTGAAAAAATGACTCAGCAACATCCGGTTCACACAGACCTTAAATGATTAATCAATGATTATTATTTTAAAATGCAGATTCATTCTGACATACAAATAATTGCTGCTTTTTATTTTTTTAGGTAATAATTTTGTTGGCACAATTATTATATGTTAAATATGTGTAAAATCATAAATTAGATTTGCACTCCACATTTTGCCTGTGTGTAAATAAATACAAGAGTATGATAAACACAAAATGTCATGATCCAGTCTCAGAACTAATACTAATTTTAGTGCTCTTTTTAATTCATTTAAACTGCATCTTGAGACCCTTGTGTTCTGTTCCATTCCATTCATAAAGAATTCAGCAATTCTCAAAGTACAGAGATCGATGACCCCTAATGCCCTGCTTTTAGCACTTTACAATGAGACACTGCACTTTAACTTCATGTTTCGCTTAGTGTGACGGAGAGTCACAAGTGCAAGAGAAGCGCGACTCGTCTGAGAGGGAAAATTTCAGAAGCACTTTGCTTCGGAAGGCATTGTGCATTTTGCTCCAGTGGCTCAAAGATGAGCGTGATTTCAAGTGGAAAAAGACAACGAGACGAGGCTGCCGTGCTGTTTACAGTGGGTATTAGGGCGTAAAAGAAGCTAAAGAATTAGGCAGAAGGGGATGAGTGGATGGGGATCTATTCATTTTTCAAGGCGTTTTAACTTCGGTGGATGAACAATCGAAAGAGAGGAGGAGAACGCAGCACAAGGCAAGCGAGGGCAACTTATCACCGGCTTTTTATTCCATGCATACCTGTCGAACAGCTGGGGATAACATTAATATTTATAGAAACCAAAGAGCAGGGAGGATTTACCATACTCTTAAAATCCATTTTCCTCACTTAATGCCCTTATCAGGCTCCAACTTCCCTCTTTCTTTCTTGCAGAAGCATTTGTATCAGTTGCTTACTGCTGCACTGAATTGAAAGGTTTGGGTTCTGGATGATGGAAGAAGGGAACAAGTGCGCAAACCGATTCCCTCCTTTTCATATTCCCTTTCAAAAAACAATCCTGTTGTGTGGGGGAGCAAACACAGGTCAAACTCAAATTTGCAAACACGATTTTATCGTGGTGTTCAATGTGCCACTTGAGGATTCGTAACAGTACAGAAGGAGTACAGATTAATCTTAAGCCACTTTAAAAATTAATAATAATAATAATAATAATAATAATAATAATAATAATAATAATAATAATAATAATAATAATAATAATAATAATATTAAATACTAGCTACCTTTTAGTTTAGTGAACTGAAACTGAAAGCCTAACATTTACAATACTTTGCCACCAGAGTTGGGAAAGTTACTTTCAAAATATAATATGTTATATATTACTAGTGTCATTTGAATCTAAAAGTTACATTACAATCTTACTGTCTCTGAAATGTAATGTTACAACACTTTTGTATTCTTTTAAAGTTCCTTTGACCACAGAAAAATGACCACAGAAAAATTTCCAAACATTCATTTTGACCTTAACTGTAATTATTCAGATAGATTTCTGTTTGCACAACAGCCAATGCTCTAAACAGAGATCTGATCATGGCAGCTTTTTCTTTAAATATAAAAATTATATTATATGTATGTATGTATGTATGTATGTATGCAAAATATAATTTAAAAAATCAGCTAAAACTATTAGTTGAACCTCTATACAATGCACATAAGAGAATATGCACCACTAAAAGAGTAGGAAATATGTAAGTATAAGATCATAATATCCGGCTATAGTGTCACCAATCAATGTGCATTTTACAATCAATGCAATTAATTTAATTTAGGACTGGATTCGCAAAGTAGTAGGCTACAGACCCCACGTCTGTGATGAACTTTAAAGTATAACAAGTGTAAATATGTTTCAGTACATGAATATTTAAATTATGACAACAACATATTAGAGATGCTTTTATACTTTGTATTCCAAATTTTCAATACCTAAGTGGCAAAACAAGCGGCAAATTAAGCTTAATCAAGGTTTATGGCTACTATATAATACTGTGTATATGAACCTTACCTTGCTATTGCTTGAATTTTGCAAGCTTTCGAAAAGCAGGCGACACATTGAACATAGTAACAGTAAATAGACATATTATTTTAGATTTATTATTTTTTTCCTGTGGTGCTTTTTTTCTAGTAATACGTTACTCTCAACACTGTTTGCAATTCACAACATACACAAATACACACACAAACACACACACACACACACACACACACACACACACACACACACATTGGTGGATAATGAACAAGACACTTTCTCTTCCTGTATGATCATAAATGCATTCAGTGAACATGCAAAAAAGAAGCCACAACCATAAAGCCACTGGATCAATTAAAAGACCAGAGAGACAGTCTCACTTGCCATAAACAAATGCCAGACATGGGGGGAAAGGAAGAAGAGATAAAGGAAGAGAAGAGATATAAATTGCAATCTGCATGGCAGTTGCCAGTATTGATGTAGTTTGTCAAACAGGCAGGCGAGTTGGACAGTGCAGAATAGTAATTGACTTCAATTTTGCCGCAGTCAGTAGGATAATAATGAAATGCAGTCCAACAATTGGCATGATTACCATGCTTTCCAAGTTCAGCCTGTCACACACCTCCACAACCCTTCTCACCACGTGCCGAAGCTTTACATTATTCATGCAATACTGTCCAAAAGTTTGGCTGTCTGAGAGATTTTTTTTTAAAAATGTTTTTGAAAGAAGTCTCTTATGCTCACCAAAGCTGCATTTACTTGTTGAAAGATACAGTAAAGATGTAGTATTGTGAAATATTCGTACAAAATAATTTTGATTCATTTAAATAAAATTGGCAAAGCTGAAATTTCAGTATGCAGTACAGGTACGTGCAGTATGCAGTAAGCTGCATATATTCTGAAGCACACTATAAAATAAATCTAAATTAAAAGATAAAATAAAATACAGTAAAGTTAGAAACACTTTCAAACCATCCTAATTAATGGTGTTAATCTGGCAAATTTTGTTAACCCTTCTGTCATTTGGCATTTCTGTGTGGAGTTTGCTTGTTCTCCTCGTGTTTGTGTGGGTTCGTGTCCAAAGACATGTGGTATAGGTGAATTGGGTAAGCTAAATTGACCGTATTGTTTGTGTGTGAATGAGGTGAATGATGTATGGATGTTTCCCAGTGATGGGTTGCGGCTGGAAGGGCATCCACTGTTGCAGCTGCAAGGGATCCAAGTCCAAAGACATGCGCTACAGGTGAATTGGGTAAGCTGAACTGTCCGTAGTGTATGTGTGTAAATGAGTGTGCATGGATGTTTCCCAGAGATGGGTTGCAGCTGGAAGGGCATCCGCTGCGGAAAACATATGCTGGATAAGTTGGCAGTTCATTCCGCTGTGGCAAGCCCAGATTAATAAAAGGACTAAACCGACAAGAATAAATGAATTTTTTTTTTTCCTAAAAGCACCCTAACATTAGAAAAAAAGGGTTCCAATTTTGACCCAGCAGCCATAATAACATGTTTACATGACACATGAGAGATAAATTATTATTATTTGTTTAGGCAGCTAATATTTACACAAGTAAAATCAAGCCACAGAAAATATATTCGGTATATTTAATAGGTCAAATTGAGTCAACAATACTGAATTTAATTTATCCAGAACTATAAAATGGGAAAAGCACAGGCTCTGCTAATTTTATCTAAATTAATAAATACATAAATGAAATAAATAAATATATGTAGCTTATTTCTGTGAGAATTTATTTAATAATAAATACAAATTTGTTACTGCTTGTTATTATTAAATATCTTAATTTTGGATGGATGGATGGATGGATGGATGGATGGATGGGTGGATGGGTGGATGGGTGGATGGGTGGGTGGGTGGGTGGGTATATGGACGGACGGACGGACGGACGGACGGACGGACGGACGGACGGACGGA
>CAIGQQ010032667.1:929426-941994 GCA_903798035.1 Danio albolineatus | reverse complement strand
CAACATGCTCACATATAATTTTCACTCAGGCAAACATGGACATACCAAGAGCAGACTTCCCATTACAGCCCAGCTCATTTAGACACTCGAAAGCCTCCATTCTGAGGAGCGTATTCAGATGCTTTCAGGTAATTACAGGAGAGGAGGTGGAGAGACGTGGGAGGACGAGACGACACACTTTCCTTAGTGTGACAGAGAAAGCAAGGCCACTGATGCAAAGTGTCAACTCCACTCAAATAATGATACACGGCACACCAGACTGTCCAGTGCACGCCAACAGAAAGCTAAAGTAGAAGATGAGAAGATTGTCATTTATTTTATATTATAGGTTTTTTTCCCCTGTATAAACAGCATCTGCTGTTAGGGTAGATACAGTTACACGTTCAAATTGTTGAACACAGTGTATCGCAATCTGCACACTAGTTCAAAAAAGGAACAAGAATGAGGGCATGTCCATTTACATTTACATCAATACATTTTCATTTAAAATGCATATTTTTCTCTTAATTTTGGCCGTTCGTCCTCACTGAAATGCCATTTTTGAGAAACAAAAATACATATATTCTTTTTGAAAACTTTTTGAAAGCTGTACAAAGTGGAAACATTTGCAAAAGCCGTTTTCGTGTTGTAGTGTGGACTGTAAAAACGGAAGCTTTCGAAAACGATGACGCATTTTAGTCATGTGATGCAGACATGTGGCCAATTTTGACCACATTGTAAAGTAGATGTTTTGACAGCTTTACTATAGATTAATGTCAGTTTGTACATTCTCTCTTCAAAGCACATGAAACATTTACTAGGAGTTATTGTTCAGTGGCGGAAGCAGACGACAGCTGCGAAATGTTGCTGCGACATTTCATAGAGATGGAAAGTAAATAAACGGCAGGATACGATGCAGGTAAAATCGGCTTACGTCTGTGTGCATGTGCAGTATATGAACAAAAGCTTATTCAGTTCTTTTAGTGTGGATAATGAAAATATTTGAAAACATTAGTGTGGACATGGAGCGTTTTTAGACGAAAATGCTGCTTTCAAATTTAGCGGGATTAGTGTAGATGTAGCCTGATAATCAAACAGCTGTGGTTCAGGGTTATTCAACTGAATAAAAGGTTACTAAAACCAAACTCTGCTGGGTTGTTAGAAGAAAACTTTGTTAACAATAATACATGTTTCTTGTACAGCGAATCATTATATTAGAATGTTTTCTGATGAAACACGTATCTAACGATTAAAGGATTAGTTCACTTCCAGAATAAAGATTTACTGATAGTTTAGTCCCCACGTTGACATCCAAGTTTTTTCGGTTCCTCCCAAAAAAGTTTTAGGGGGAAATAATCCAGGATTTTCTATCATATGATGAACTTCTAGGGTGCTCAGTGGTTTAAATGTACAAATTACAATTTAATGAAGTTGTTGTCGTTCGTTTTGTAGTAGTTGGTGGTTCATTCCGCTGTGTCAATCCCTGATAAACAAGGGACTAAGTCGAACTAAAATGAATGAATGAATGTTTTTTATTCCTCAATATTGATCACATAAACAAGCATAACAGACCAAAACAAATCAAATTAAAATATCTTAACAACCACACAAATATAAAATACCTCTCACTGCCAAATGTTTAACATTTCCAATAACAAACAAATATAAAACAACAAGCTTCCATACCACTCCAGGTTATTTATTTATTTTATTTTCTCTTTATCTTTTGAATCACGTTCAACATTCCACGGGGACCTAAGGCTGAAATGAGACACAGCTAGAAGTTCACATTTCCTATTAATGTGTGAAGTGTGAAGGTGCTCGCATCCAGTGAATGTTGCCCACTGTAGATCTGACCCCGAGGGCATTTCCAGACTCTTACCCATGTTGGCCAAATGCTTTCTCTAATAAATGGCCATCTTAGTGAAAGACCCCTAGTATAACAGTTTGAAACCCCTGCAGCAAGGCCTTCTTCTTCTTCTCCTCTCTCACTCTCTTGCACACACACACACACACACACACACACACACACACACACACAGTTTCTCACCTATGCCCACTCAAGCTAGTCTCATTAATAAACTCTCCTGGGGCTTGGCAGGGTGCAGTGCAGCCTTCGGGTTCGCCGTGCCAACAGTGGGCAATGCTGGGCCAGACATTATTGATGACCCGCTGTGCCAGCCCAGGAGCGGCTGACAGACCATGAAGGATTAAGGTCAAAGCTTCACCTATCTGATGGGGGAGGAGGAGAGAAGCAGCAGAGGAGAGGAAAAAAAGAGAGAGAAACCATTTCTCGGGGTACGAAACACACCTCTGGCATGAAAGATCAGAAATGGCTGTGGCAGATTGACGCAGTAAATTATTCCATCTCTTCCCTCACTGTCCACTGTTTTTTTTACACTTGTACGTTACAAAAATGAGTAGTTTGCATTGTGTATGTATTAATGTGAATTGTATGTAATTTAATTGCATGTAATTTGTCATTTGCATTCCGCAGTTTCAAGGTATGCTCATTGAAATATGATGGCATTTGTCATTCGTTCACACAATGGATGCATATTTTACATTTAGTTTGATAATGGGTTGAAAAGAATTTGATAATGGTTTAAAAAGTGTCAAACCAAATAAAGAATAAGAAAAAAATTTAACTTGTAGTGCCAAGCATAAGTAAAACAAGTTTGCTTTCTGAAAAATTGCTTATAAACTAAATGCATTTTTAAGAAGACAGTAACATATGTATTACTTTTACATCTGCTAGCATGCATCAATGGTTTAATTTTTGTGATTTTATTGCTAAAGTATTGCTATTTTATTCACAGTGAACAGATGTAACCTATTCAAACAAACGCATAATCAAATAAATGCAAACATTTAACAATAAATGAGGATTATTTTACATATTTAAGAGCATTAATTAATCTAGATTCATTCACGATAAAGGTGCAGTATGTAAGTTTGACACCCAGTCGTTGAAATAGAACACAATAGAACACATAAACACAGGTTGCCAGATTGAGGACAGGAGTGAGTGATTTGAACCGTGTTCTAAATAAAAGCAACAGCACCTAGTAGAAGAAATATTGTCCATATTAAAAGGAGTTTTTGTCCTAACCAACACCTTGAATTGCATATCAGTGACTCAGCATGTACATTTAATAATTTTAAAGAGGGTTAATATGTATTAAATAGATTCTAAACCTTACCATTTCGTGAGTGAGAGCATATTCCATGCTTCTGAATGGCTGTATTAAATTTCTGTCATTTTTGTCTGGTGCAAACAGTCAAATTGCTCATCACTCCGTATCTCGTCACATATACTGTAGCGTTATTACAATGTACCCTGCTCACCTAATGTTTACACTCATAATATTTATATTATTTGCTAATTAATGACCTCATGTGTCCACCGGTGGTCACATTTCGGTCAAGGACAAAACTTTCAGAGTCTTTCTGAAGGAATGAATGACATAGGCAGTTTTCGATCAAGGCAACCCGAGGTGCTGAAATATAATTGGCTGAACTGGCAGTGGGCAGGTTAAAATGACCAAAACAAAGACAGCGTTCGGGCATGGAAAACACATTTTCAAAGCAGAACATCTGGCTTCAGCATTGCAAGAATGTTCACTTAGCATGTTTCTTAAATATCTGCAAACATATTACGGTATTTTTATGCTTTAGAAGAGTCAAAAATGTACATACAGCACTTTTAAATTCGTGAAGGGTAAGATACATGATTGCTTGCTTGCTTGTTTATGTGTGTACAGTTGAAGACAAAACTATTAGCACTTCTTTCACCTTTTTTTTCTTTTTTCAAATATCTTGCCTATCTGACCTCGGCTGGGTCAGTTGGCATTTTTGTGTGGAGTTTGCATGTTGTCCCCGTGGTTGCGTGGGTTTCCTCCGGGTGCTCCGGCTAAATTGTCCGTAATGTATGACTGTGAATGAGTGTGTATGGATGTTTCCCAGAGATGGAAATGCATCCGCTGCGTAAAACAAATGCTGGATAAGTTGGCGGTTCATTCCGCTGTGGTGACCCCAGATTAATAGGGGACTAAGCCAACAAGAAAATGAATGAATGATTATTATCTACAGTAAACAGCACTTGAGAGTCACTTTGCATGCCTAATAATTTGGACTTCAACTGTATTTAAGTACTGCATGTAAGTATATTTTGTGTGTATGTTCGGTCCAAAAAAAAGCAGACTTTTGAACTCAAACCTGGTGACAAATAAAGTCTGGTTCCACACCAACAGCTCTATTGACCTCCTTCAAGCTATATCATTGTTTTACGATCAACTATCAGCAAAAAAAGGTTTCAAATTTGTCAAGGTTAAAATGCATTCAACTATACCGCGGCACAGGAGATCTGCTCTTCTGATCACAAGATCTACTATCAGAACCATTTTTCTGTCTGGCTTCTGTAAATAGCCTGTCGAGGTTCTATAAATTGGACTCGGCGGCCCCCGTTACCCTCGTGTTTACAGGATAGGGCTGTAAAATCCAGACAGACTAATAGCAACAGCTCGTATCAGATAAATTGACGAGCAGTCACTCTGATCTGTGGCTTGAGGAGGAGAGGAGGGTCTTATGGGTCCGATAACAACAATTAATGCTATTTGTGGCACCGTGGCAGGTTAGAAACAAAAGCTAATGAGATTTGCAGGCGCTGGCCACACGCCTCTGTCCTCTATCGCCTCCATTTCTGCTCAGTAAGTGGACGCCTGACTCATCTGATATGGCCGTGCTGATGTTTAGATAAATGGATAGTTTACCTTAAAAAAAAGAGTCCGAAATGTGTGTGCTGTTTTTTTATCATTATTTTATTTATTTATGTATTTTTTATTATTAATTGTTTGTTTTAAAAGTGGATTAATCAAATCAAAGAATGAAAACAAAAAATCATAAATGAATAAAAAAAGGAAGGTACAACTATGTTTTTTTACTTATTAAGAATGAATCGAATCAATGAATAAATGAGTCAATCAATCAGTGAAGGAAGAAAGGAAGGAAGGAAGGAAAGAAGGAAAGAAGAAAGGAAGGAAGGGAGGAAGGGAGGGAGGGAGGAAGGGAGGAGAAAGGAAGGAAGGAATGAAGGAAGGAAGGATGGAAAGAAGGGAGGAAGGAAGGAAAAAACGAAGGTGTGTTTTTGTGTTTTTTACATAACATAGTGAATCTCTCAATTAATTAGCAATGAATCAATGAATGAATCAATGCATAAATTAATTAATAAAACTACCAATGAATCAATGGCTAATCAATCAATGAACAAATCAATCAATGAACGAATCAATTAACAAATGGATCAATCAATGAACAGATCAATGAATGAATGAATGAATAAATGAATGAATGAATGGGTGGATGAATGAATGAATAAATGAATGAATGAATGAATCAATCAATCAACCAACCAACCAACCAACCAACCAATCAATCAATCAATCTATCAATAAATCAATCAATCAAATATAAAAGTGTATTTCAATGTAAAATACAAAAAAAAAGTCAATCAAACAAATGAACAACTAAATGAATTAATGATTAATTGATTTAAAATCACATTTACATTCTCCAAAGGAGGGCTCTCTTACCTTTTTTTTTTTAAAGTTTTGTCATTTCTCTAATAACACACTTCAGTGGTAAATGCTTTTCAGTTATTTGTATTATTCTGGTTTAATTGCACAAGTAAAGAGTGGACTTCAGTGCTTAGCATTTCTGTTGGAAATGTGGGTGTTTAATAGAGGTCATGTTAACCATTAGCCAGAATTCTAGACAGACTTCAGTTTCCAGGAAGAAGAAGAAAAGGGGGGAAATATAACTCTGACTACAGATAGAAAAGCATTAAGTAATTTGTTTTTAATTGGATGCTTATAAAATGCATTGTCCCACAAAAAAAAAGAAAAAGAAAAGAAAAAAAAAGAAAGAAAGAGAAAAAATGTAAACTAAATATTTTAAATTAAGTTACACTGCAATACAAATGTTGGTTTCCAAATAATTATTTCATGTTGCCACAAAACAAATCTATAAAAATACAAGAATTGTGCAGATTAAGCTCATTTTAAATAAGTAGTTTGAACAAGCAGTATTTTTTATTTTTATTTTGAATGTAAGTTTTGTTTTGATTTGTTTGTTTATTGACTTCCCCATTTCACCCAAGATGCCAAACAGCCCACCAATTATTAAGTATTAAACACAGGATTGGGTCATACAACTACTAACGTCTCACATACAGTAAGTGCATGGTTTATTATGAGCTCCACCCCTTGTACTTTTGGATAGATAGAGTAGAATAGAATACTCGGAGGACCTCTTTGTATTATTTATTTTGTTTTCATTTATTGAGTTAGTTAGATTTTTCGGGGGAGTTAAATATTGTTTTGGGTCTTCATTCACTTTATACTGTATATTAATTCATATTTTAATTGTACACTAAATGTCAAACTCCATTTTCCCCTAGACTAACATCAGGGGTTTGTAATAGAGCAATTCCATGCAAATGTCAACCTTGCCATGGAAAAAATTAAGTTTTCGCCAAAATACCGAAACCGTTTCTGCGTTTTTTTTTTTGTGTAAGCAAGTATTTTACAGTGCTTTAAAAATACTCAAAAATATCTCTGTTAAAGAGAAAATTATAATATTTAAAACAATTATATTTGATTAAGTGCCAATTTCACATCCGTCATAACCATAACGAAGCTTTTTCCTCATAAATGCAAAAAATGTCAAATAAAATAAAATCAATTATTTTTGTTCTATGCAGAGCCGACTCATATCCTTTTGATTAGCGTTATTTCCTTTGAGCTGTGCACTTTAATTCGCAGAATTTCTGCAAAGTATGTTAGCCAGCACTCAATTTTGGGAATTTACACCTATCCAAGTTAAAATAGTAACAGTTCCTAACTGCAGTAAGCTACAGAACAAACACAAATTAGGTATCATTGGAAAGAAGATACTTTGAGCTTTACTGTGGTAAAAGGGGGAGTTACATGCTCAAAAGTATAAAAAGTTATACATTATGAAGTTATGGTATAAACTATAAATTATTATATTGTGTTCAATGTTTGTTTTTCCATATGCAAGCACAGGCAAACATTAATGTAATGTCCTAGAAAAACAATGACTTGAAAGCCAAGTGTCTCATGAGTTTATATTTCAAATTTGATGGAGATAGCATGCAAAATAAGATTTCTGTAAAACGTTTTATGAGACTATATCAGTGTCCTTCTTTCCCTCACCGTCAGAGGCATTTTCTCAAAGCTGACATTCCCAAACTAAAACATTAGCAGTTGCTGAATAATTTAGTCTACATTCACAGTTCTTGTATCTTTGGAAAGAAGAGACTCTGGGCTTTACTATCCATCACCTAGAGTTTATAATGCTCAAAATGAAAAAAAAGTTATAGATGCTTAATTAATGTAAAAAAAAGAATTTGCACCACACTAAACATTTTGTTATTTCATAAACAATTATTTGAAATGAGTCTTGGACCAACACAGAAAAGTAATAAGTCAAACACTGTCTACTTAATACCTGTTGATACTGACATTCAACAGACATTAAACTGACTATAAGAAACTTTGCAAGTACATGTCAACTTACACTAACCCTACCCCTAACCCCAACTCTAACGAGAAGGGTATAAACGGAGGTCGGAGCCAGCTCCAAGTGGGTGGGACTTAAGCTCCAAGTGGGTGGGTCTTCGAGATCCAAGTGGGCTGTAAAAATCTGGAATTTTTATTTATTTAATGTGTAGTGCATGACACGGAGTCCAATATTGTGTTTTATTAATGTCTACACCTAAACCCATCCCTAAACACAACCTCACAGTAACCTGTTGTGTTTTATTAACGTCTACACCTAAACCCAACCCTAAACACAACCTCACAGTAACCTGATGTGTTTTATGAATATCCGCTCCACCTACACCACCTTAATCCAACCTACTTGCGGTTTAAGTCCCTCCCACTTGGAGGTCACCCAACCTACTTGCGGTGTAATCCCTCCCACTTGGAGGTCTCCGGGATGCAGCGATACCTACTTGACTCTAACCCCAACCTAATAGTCTACTTATAATCTAATGAGAATTAGTTGCAATGTGAATGGACCATCAAAATAAAGCGTGACCAAAATGTTAACAGATTGATATTCTTCTGCTCCCAAGTTAACTCTGTGGTTAGTTGTTTTGGAAAATATAAGCAGATGCTTAACATTAACATATAGTTTCTATGTGAATTTACGTTTTGAGATTTTACTGAAAATGTCCCATCCATAATGCTGGAATTACTCAATTAAACTCAATGTGATTTTGTTAAACACTTCTGACACGTGCATACAGTAATCTGTACAAACAATGACATTGAACTCACTACACTCCCACATCTGTCTCTTTGAAATATAGAAGACGATAAAAAAAGCCAGAATCAGGCTGGATAATCTCATGCATCATACATGACCCTAATGCTTTACACTTCACACCTGCATTTATATTTCATGTTTTCGGGTAGTAAACAAGGAGGCATAATAAACTGGGGCGAGACGGACATTCATTTTCACTTGTCGATGGGGTGTGCAAGCAACCAGGCTGAAACATTGGGGCGGAGATGACTTATTTATAAATGTTTGCATGTTGACAGAGAATATTTATGGAGCTCTGAGCTCCTAGCAAAAAATAAAAAGTGATTAAAAGTGCACATTTGGCGCTGCTGATGGGATAAAGACCTGCAGAGAAACGCTTACAAAGACTGGTGAAGACGGGTATGTGTGTGGGGGAATGAGAAAAGACCCAACAATGGCACAAGTCAATAGATTCATTGAGCGTGGTCTTGTAACCACAGCTATTGAATCATGGTGAATGTATAATAAATATGAGAGTCGAAATCAATTAAAGGAAACAAGAAAACACTCCTTAATGAAGACCAGTGGCTCCCAAACCATCAACGCTATTAGTTAAGATCATCAACATAACAAATATGTTTATTTTTTTACTTGCATTATATGTCATTTAAGAATTTGTAAATGAAATAAAAAATGGTAATCAGCAAAGTGACTCTCTCTATAATAGTGAGTTATATGCTAAAAAAAATATCGATATAAAAACAATTAAACATAGCAGACTCACAAAGTGGCTTTCATTTAATTTAATGCAAAAATATTGTTGCTTTTATTTTATAAATCCGTTTAATTTGATAATGGTTTGTCGTTTTGAATCAAAGTTCTGTGATTTTAATTAAAAAAAAAAACTTTTTTTTTTGGCAACTGAAATCTCCTTGTGTACTTTCCTCAAAATCAAATTATTATTTATTTGGCATCAATAAGCTATTCTGATTAGTCAAAAGAAGCTTGATCTTGAAGAATGGAAGGTCTCTGGTCTCGCTTAATAGAAGGTGGCAGTAATTGCATTAGTTTGTGATCCCACATAAATTAATGAATGTGTTGTATTTGTGTATGGCTCGATGAAATGCTGACATTGCTTTCATCTAAAATCGTACGGCGGTGTTGCTATTGGACTGTAAATAAAGACACTTACTCATTCACACTGTTGACTATACTTCTAATGCTATCCCTGGCAATTTGTAACTTTTTGATTTAGTGGCTAATTTGTATGAATTTGTGCGATCTCATTTGTATAGTTTAGCATGATTTGCTCATCCTCTGATGATGGTTGAGTTTAGGGGTGGGGTTTGGTGTCACGACTCCTTTTAAAAAAAAACATATAACTGAGCAACTAAAATGGGTGACACGATGGCTTAGTGGTTAGCTGTCACCTCACAGCAAGAAGGTCGCTGGTTTAAGTTCAAGGAGTTTGCATGTTTTCCCAGTGTTCCCATGGGTTTCCCCCACAGTCGAAAGAAATGAGGTACAGGTGAATTGGGTAAGCTAAATTGGCCGTAGTGTATGAGTTGTGGCTGAAAGGGCATCCGCAGCATAAAACGTAAAATAAATGTAAATTGGCGGTTCATTCTGCTGTGGCGAACCCTGATAAACTAAAGGGACTAAGCCAAAGAAAAATGAGGGAACTTTAAGCAAAATTTAGTGAATGAAAAAACTAAAAAGATAAAAAAATAGTTTTGTTTTACCAATACCAGTCTACCTATTTTTTCGCTAAAGCAGTGTGTGGATTCACTGCCTAACAGCAGTTTAGAAGGCAATAATCAATTAGGTTAAAAACATTCATTCATTCATTCATTCATTCATTCATTTATTAATTTATTTATTTATTTAGCACCTTTCCCAGACACAAAGTTACAGGGTGCTTTATAATAAGGGAAAACAGGGAAAAGGACTCATATCAAGAAAATGAAATGTATAAAAAAATATTAAAACATGTACAGAAACACGAATACTGTTAATTAAAAGCTTGATTAAAAAGACTGTCTTTAAATGATTTTTAAAAAGTTCAACTGATCCCATACTTCTCAGTTCTAGAGGGAGAGAGTTCCAGAGCCTTGGGGCCACAGCACAGAAAGCACGATCACCTTTAGTCTTAAGATGAGTTCTGGGAATGGCTAAAAGGCCAGAAGACCTTAGAGACCAGCTACATGAGTGACTGTAAAATATCTTGAATATAAAGGGGTGCTTGACCGTGGAGAGCTCTATATGTAATGACCAGAATAGTAAAATTATAGTAAAACAAACTACGATTCTAAATAAAAATGCTAATAAACTAATAAAATAAATATATAAACAACAACAATAAATAAATAAATAAATTAACTAATAAAAAAGTGGTTAACCTAGTGGTTAGCACGTTCGCCTCACAGCAAGAAGGTCGCTGGTTCGATCCCCGGCTGGGCCAGTTGGCATTTCTTTGTGGAGTTTGCATGTTCTCCCCTGGGTTGCGTGGGTTTTCTTCCTGGTGCTCCGGTTTCCCCCACAGTCCAAAGACATGCGGTACAGGTGAATTGGGTAAGCTAAATTGTCCGTAGTGTATGTGTGTGAATGACAATGTATGGATGTGTTTCCCAGAGATGGGTTGTGGCTGGAAGGGCATCCGCTGCGTAAAACTAATGCTGGATAAGTTGGCGGTTCATTCCGCTGTGGCGATCCCGGATTAATAAAGGGACTTAGCCGAAAAGAAAATGAATGAATGAATAAACTAATAAAAAATCTATACAGTACTGGGTTCATTTGGATTGGGTAAATATAATAAAAACAAAATAAATAAAAAAATAAGTCAATGTATGAACAGTGCCTGAAAGATAAACAAAACAAACTAAATAAATATAAACTAAGCAGACTGCATTCATCAGTAATTACATTTTATAGTTGAGTTTATTATTATTACATTTTTTTTATTATTATAACTTGTGAAAAATGTCAAATATGAACCTACTTAGAAATAAAATGTGCGCTATTTCTAAATAAAAATGTCGTTACATACAGTACATGCAACTTGACAATGGCTGATGTAGATAATTCTTTTTGATTTTTGACAGCACAAAAGCCCACATGTGGGCGACTAAAAGCATATAATCAACTGTTATGAAATCAACTAGCGTGAGTTTATGTGTGCATTAGCATTACTAACTTATTAAAAGAAGAAAAAGAACTGAAACAATAGCAGCAGCAATAAACGGAAAGGATTTGATTCTTGTTTAATGGGGAAATGCAGCCCTTATAATTCAGTGTTCCCCTCTCTCTATCCGTCCCCTCTCTCTCTCTCAAACTCAAAGAGCTTTATTGGTGTGACAATAAAAGACTGGTGGCGCAGTGAGTAGCACGATCGCCACACAGCAAGAAGGTCACTGGTTCGAGCCTTGGATGTGTGAGATGGAATTTCTGTGTGGAGTTTGCATGTTCTCCCCACGTTCATGCAGGTTTCCTCTAGGTGCTCAGGTTTCCCCCACAAGTCCAAAGACATGTGGTATAGGTGACTTGGGTAAGCTAAATTGTCCGTTGTGTATGTGTGTGAACAAGCGTGTTTGGATGTTTCCTAGTGTTGGGTAAAACTGGATAAGTTGGCAGTTCATTCCGCTGTGGCGACCCCAGATTAATAAAGTGACAAAGCCAAAAAGAAAATGAATGAATGAATAAATAATAATAAAAAACAAACATATGCATATTTGGTCATATTATGCACACAGTATGTGTTACAATGTGTGTAACAACTTAATTAATTACGCATTATGGATTAGAGGTTAGGGTTAGGGTCTCTCTCACTCTTCTCTCTGATTTATTGAAAAGATAATGAAAGAAAAAAAACAATAATACAATATAAATTACAATAAAATACACAACTGTACAGTCATTCAGATGATTTATTCTCTCTCTCTCTTTCTATCTCTCTCTCGCTCTCTCTGTCTCCTGCATTTCTGATTGAACGGTTCCACATGGTTTCCCCTGCAGCCCAGCATGCGTTTCTCCACCCGCCTCGCTCTGCTCGGGCCGCAGGATGAACTGCATGCTCCATCACCCAGCCGAGTTCAGTCCTGCATTCATAACGCTAACATATGTAGCGCTAACATGGTTAGAGCCCTGCTTCTCAGATCCATGTCTGCCCGTTTAACACAATTACACTCGATTGCGCTGCTCCATCCACCTATCAATGTCAATCATGTTAGAGCAGGGGGGCGTGGCTACAGATGCACCA
>CAIGQQ010032667.1:907960-922592 GCA_903798035.1 Danio albolineatus | reverse complement strand
TAATAATAATAATAATAATAATAATAATAATAATAATAATAATAATAATAAAATAATAATAATAATAATGTATTATTTAAATTACCAAGTTTTAAAAATTGTAAAGACCTGCATAAGTACTGCTGTTATGATCCCCAGCAAGCTAGCAGTTTCAGATTGCTGGAGAACTACAAATCTGCCACTGTACCAAACTACTACTCCCATCATGCCTGGCACTCATAAACCAGTTCTAGTGCACATGCACACAGCTGCAGATCATTCTTGCTGATCACTTGGACTATTTAAGAACCACAGAGAGATTCATTCCTTGCTCAGTAGTGTTCCTTGTACCATGTCCTTGTTCCCAAGTTTTGTTTTGTCTGGCTTTTGATTCTTGGATTGTGATTGCTTCTGCCTGCCCTGACCTTTGTCTGTCTCTTGAATTACTCTTTTGGATGAACTTTGCTAATGATGTTTTGTTCCAGTTTTGACCCCTCCCTGCTGACCATTCTCTTAAAATAAAGCTGCATGTGGAACTCCATCTCTCTTGCCACCTGACCAAACATTATAATTACTACAATGATAACAAAACTAAAATATTAATAACAGCTTATTACAATTACTATTACTATTATTATTATTATTATTATTATTATTATTATTATTGTTGTTGTTATTGTTATTGTTATTATTATTATTATTATTATTATTGTTGTTGTTATTATTATTATTATTATTATTATTATTATTATTATTATTATTATTATTATTATTATTATTATTATTATTATTCATTTATTCATTGTCTTTTCGGCTTAGTCTCTTATTTAATCAAGGGTCGCCACAGCGGAATAAACCACCCACTTATCCAGCATTTGTTTTGCATATGCATATACTTGCAATCCAACACTAGGAAACACCAATACACTCTTGTATTCTAACACATACACAGCAGCCTATTATTGACTACTACTACTATTATTATTATTATTATTATTATTATTATTATTATTATTATTATTATTATTATTATTATTATTATTATTATTCATGTTGTTGTTGTTGTCGCTGTTGTTGTCGATGTTGTTCTGTTTGTCTTTGTTTTTTTTTTATTTTTATAGAGAGCTTTTATCTACTGTATGTAATACATTGTCTTTTTATTTATTAGTCACTTCCATTTATTGTATTATTTGAAATGCTATGTTGATTATATATGTATTTATGGAATGTTTAATTAATTTACTGCTTGATACACGCATTAAAGCATTTTAATGAAAAGCATTTCCAGCTACATTCCTTGCATGAAAGGCACTATACAAATAATCCCACTATTATTTTATTTCAGAAGAAAGCCACTAGGACATCTTAAAGCTTATCTTTTGTCTTATTTATTTATTTATTTATTTTCTTCGCTTAATTACACCATTCACAAAAATCACTTTGTGCATTTTTTTGTTTGTTTGTTTTTGCTATAAAAAAATGAATATGTCATGTTTTGTGGATTATTCCATGCATGTTGCTTCAACGGATGCTGTTCTCAGCAAGTAGAAACCGACAGTAGAAAGAACAGGAGGAGCAGGAGATGATGTCTAATGAGGTTGGAAAGATGGAGGTAGGGAAGTTAACCAAGCAGCAAGAGCCATCAAGCAGAGACGCAGTTAAAGGCCTGGAAAATGTAAAGGCCCACTTGTCTCTTCAGACGGCAGGAAACAAAAGTTCACATGGGGCCAGCTTCCCCACAGACTCTCACGCTGTGTGTTCCACTCTAGTCATCGGTAACGGACGCAGGAGATGCCAAAACACACACTTCCCAATGCTACAAATACCCAGTTGTGGCCAGCAGCTTTGAAAAAGACCTCAAACTTCAGGCAGAGAAACGAGATGACTCAACGCTTTTATAACCAAGCTAATACAATAGCCAAAGTCACGCTAACCTAAGACACAAACAAAAAAAGAAAGCAACTCACAGGAGATGTTTCCGGGAGACTTTGGTTGCAAGCTTGAAGGAGAATGTGTGATATGCGTGTGCATTTTTTTTTGTGTGTGGTTCTTTTGGGGGCAGGTTTTGTCCTGATGCAGACCGTGTGAGATGGATGGTGTGAGAAAGGGTCTTTTTTGTGTGCATGCTATGGGTTATTATTTTTTTCTGAAATGACTGGTCTTGTCCAGTGAGACGGTGTCTAGCACTTGCCAAATCGAGGCATCAAAGAGCTTGTGCGGTTGCGAGGACACTGTGCAGAGGCTCCGGCAGTCACATGACATTATCTTGGCATGTCACGACAGCTTGTTATTAGCTATCCTAGGGAGATGGGCAGAAAGTCACAACATTCTGGAACTTTACTTTTTTTTAAAGAGGACTTAGATAAAATAAAATAAATAAAAAGTTCTGGAATATGCTTAATTACTCATTAAACCAGGCTTTTAAACCCACCTTTAAAAACAAACTGGGTTAATATAATATGACAGGGGCATTATAAGCACTGCAATAATGGCAGTGATTTCAATGGCAAAAAAAAAATAAATAAATAAAAAATTAAAATACTACAGTAAAAAGTGTAACCGGAGGAGGCTCCTTGATGCATCTATACGGGGAATAAAACAAACTTGACTTTCTCAGTCAGAATTATCTGCATGACATTTTAACTTTTTATTCTTTTTTCACATTATTATGCTTTGTTTTAGTTGTTTTCCCTTATCAGTAGTTCTACAAATGCCCCGTGTGTATTTATATAATCAGCTTAATCATACTCTGGATTATGTATTGGCTAATCATTAAATGCATGTAAATGGCATTAAAATTAAAAAAAAAGAAAAAGAAAAAAGAAAACAAATAATTTGTAATACAATCTAAAAACATTAGGAATAGTTTGCTAGCGATACCTGTCTTTTTTTTTTTGTATTTAATATCAGCATCCAATCTGCTAAAAAGCAGCCCTTTGATCATTAAACTGCATTTTTTTGTCTAATTAGGTGTTCTCTAAACTAAGTTAGTAATATCTCCTGTAACTGACTTGTTTAAAAAAATGATAGTTCATGACTGACACAACACTACTCGTTTACAAAGAAAAAGAAAAATCAATATCCGTAAAAAGGAAAATTATCAAAAAGTAGTCTTTTCAGGCAGCTTATCAAAGTGTTGGCCAGCACAGTAAAACCCAAAAAGTTAAGGTAACTCAAACCTTTTGAGGAAACTAATTGCAACAAACTATTTAAGTTCAAAAAACAAATCCTAATGAGTACTGTGAATTTAATCCATTTGAGTAAACAAAGCATTTTGAACACAGCAAAACCCAATAAATGAAGACAACTCAAACTAACTGGGTACTGTATAAACCAAAAAGTTAAGGCAACTCAACCTGTTTGAGGAAACCGATTGCAACACACCATTTGAGTTAAAACGAATCTATGTGAGCACTCTGATCTTACTCCATTTAAGTTGAAATAATGAGGCATTTAATCAACTCATTATCTTCAACACTGAGTTCAAAACTCTTTTCAAATGAGTAGAATCAACTTTCTGTATATATATATATTTTTAAGTTGACTACACTCATTTATTTTGAAAAAGTTGACTGTTGGGTTTTACAGTGTGGAGACACACATAAAGTACTAGTAATTAACTTTCTTTACTGAATGACAAACCAGTATCTTCTCCATCCCAACACCACAGTATGAAGTACAATAGGTACACCATCAAATCTCATATGCTGTTTCAAATGTCCCATCCCATTGTTCCCATTTCCTTCCCCATCGTTGCTATTCTTCTTAAGTAATCCTTCGGGTCATTCAGGCTGCATGCTTGTGTGTCTGGTAGAAATACTGTTAGGCTGATGGAGTGTTCCGAGACCCTGCCTCTTGATCAAGCCTTTCTGTGTAGCCCCCTGGAGGCACGAAGAACATAGGCATCCATCTTCTTTAAACGCAGTGTGACCGCCGGAGTGCCACGTCCCGCTAAGTGCAAGATTAAGCTCTGCTAACCAACTCCCTAAATCCTCTTTAGTGCACCGCCGGCCAGGCTAGCGAGGTGAACCACCTCACCCGCAAGCCCCTGGACCCCTTCAACCTCCAGCCACAAGAGCCCGAGCTCCCTTGACCCGGGTCAGCAATGCATTACTCCAACCAATCAATTGATAGATTGGCCTGTCCGGGCTGCCGTAACTAAATCAGCCAATTCTGATGATTCAGCAGTGGTCTGGGAGTCTGGGCTGGTGTCACCAATCAACAATCACCACCGGCCGGGACAAGTATGGACATTCTTCTGTCACTTGAACTTAATTTATTGCAAACCAGCGCATTGATCAAGCCCGTGCCGTTCCGCAAGTCATTCAGGGTTGATCTTGAAGAACGATTAGAGAAAATGGTGGAGGAATGGTGGCGAAAGTCGAAGGGGCGTGAGGTGAAATTGAAGCAATGGTAGTTTTTGTCTACACTGGAGAAATTCGAACATCACTTCTAGTCATCAAACTGTATCGAACAGTTAGAAGACTGCTTGTAAACTCACAGTATTCTGTACAACGTGATAAAAACGATACATAAAGCAGAGCAAAGGTATGTTGATAGAGATTTGTGCTTTAGTTTGTTAACACAACATCTTCCAGAACTGTAGGGTAGATCAAAAGAAATAACCAAAATGAAAGGGTGCTTAAAATCTTAGGGAGGGTGCTTTCAGACCAAGACGTTTTTTTTTTTTTTTCAGAACCTGGCACGTTTGCCCTTTAGCTCAGTTCTTTTGGGCATACACGAACACAGAAAGCACGTTCTGATGCACGCCAAAACAATCGGTCCGAGATAGCCTGAATGATGTGGTATTCGCTTGGTTGAAATGAACTCTAGAGTGGTTCAGTTGTAGTGAAAAAGCAATACAATCCAAAAAACTAACAAACCAGGCGATCTCACATACATATTATGGATATGTAATAGGCATATATATGGTTATAATAATCAAGATTGGTGAGTAGAGATATCATTCCTACCAGTAAAAGGGTGTCTTACATTGAATACGAAAGTGAAACTGTGCTGTCTAACTGAACTATAACAAAAATATATAATATCATTAACTTTTTGGTTAACTTGACTACTGATTATTTATTTTCAAACCTTTGACAAATGAAATGAGGCTATGTATGAGAAATTCTGACCGCTGATTTATATTTGGTGATGACTGTCTGTGGGTGTCACCATTCAAAATGAAAGCACACCTTTTAGTGTCTCATTTCTCATCGTGATAAATTTAAATAAGGACAGCTGAGCTGAACGCTTGAAAATAAACCAAACTCTGAGCAATGTGAAGAAAATTAACTCACACACGACTTGTTTTAACTCTTTTGGTCTCTTTAGAAACTTTGCTGTGTGAAAGCGAACCGTCCCAACTACAAAAAGCAACATTGTAACAATTTGAATCCCTATTGTTTTGAACAAAACAGAACTGAGAAACAGAATTTTGTCTTAAAGGCCAATTTATACTTCCGTGTTGAGTGCACACTGATGGTCTGGTGAACACTTCGCACAGCAGCATACCCCTTACTGCATCCTAATGAACACTTTTCAAAAGTACACATCTCAGAGTGCATGATCTGTGATTGGTTGGCTTGGGAGTGGTGGCGAGTGTGGGCAGGGCCGAGATTAGTGAGAGTGTTGAAGACGTGCTGAGTACTGCAGAGGAGCTCCAGATGTATGGTTTTATTTTGTTTTTACTATGTGATTAAAATTTGTTGAACATTTGCCAGTTCTTGCTTTTATTCTTTAATTGAGTACGAGTTTGAGCTACTTCTACAGTAGCATCGCACACATTTCCGCAAAACTAGTAAAACATAAATAAATAAATAAAGATTTACACAGTGGAACACAGAAACCCTACTGTTTACTAGTGTTTTGGAAAGTGTTATTGCCAAAGCATCACAGAGAGAATGTGGAACTGTAAATATTCGCAAATATGTGTGAGGTATCATGGAGTATGGTTATCACTCGACACAGAAGTATAAATCAGCCTTAAGGCAGGGGTTTAGTAAAATTTGTATTTAGTCTTGAAAAAAAAATTTTTTAGTAACAATTACACCTTATTTGGCTTGTTCAGGTGTTAGAGTTCAAGCAAAAAACAGGATTGCAGCTCTCCAGAACCAAACTTGCATCCTCCTGTCCTAAAAGAATGGGAATATGCACAAATTCCATAGAGGACGATGACTTGACAGCTTGTTAATATCAAACTCCATTCATTCTGAGATATCCATTCCACACATAAACGCTCTAAACATGATGAAAACATCTAAAAACGAATGCCAAAGCAACTTTTCAAAACATTTTTTTAGTAATAAATTCATAATTAGACAGCACTTTACCACAATAGCCCACAACATACAACAAATGTAAATGGGTAATCAATAGAAATCAACAAGTATCATCAGCCAGCATTCTTAGAAATACTTCTTTTGTGTTCAACGGAAGAAAATCAAATAGGTTTTCAACAAGTGAAGGGTGAGGATATGCTGACAGAGATTTATTTTGATTTATTTCTCTTTAAATATACAGCAGATATGCTCCTACAACTATTCTTTTTTTTATTAACTCATCAATTATTTTTTTACATTTGTTTAAGCTTACATTTTTGGATTAAAAAAAAGTAGTTATTTATTAAAACAAGAATAAACCTGAATAATAGGTTTAGTCAAAAAGAAATTAAAATAGAAAAAAAAAAATAATAATAATAAATGTGTTAATGTCTTTCAATCTTTCGATCTTGATGAAAACCTAAATGCACCACCAGGATCAGTCTGTAAATTTATGCAAAGAAAGTAGATATTATCCAGATGTAAAAAAAAGCATAGCAATGTCAGTATATAAAACAAGTGCATGAGGAAAAGCTATCTGTGCTAATGAAAATATCCACATGAACAAACCCATACAAAGACGAATCGACAAACAAATCAAAAAAAGCACAACAAAATGAATATCTTGAGAGACTGAAACTCATATAAAACAAGCGTCCTAGCCACGCGAAACGCATTTCCTCCCAGAGCAGGAGCTTGTAATTGGAGCGCTGATGTGATATTCATCTCCACTGGTGTTGTGTTTTGACTAAGGGGGCATCGCTAATCGAATGAGAGGTTGTATTTAATATCCCTCTGCTCCCGTGTGGTGCTCCAGCACACCAACATTGGGAATCATACATTAGATTATAGCCGGGTAGAAGAAGCCATTGATTACTGTATAGCGTCAGAGCCAGACAGCCCCATTGATACCACCAAGATCAATATTACAGAACGCTTGCAAATGGCTTTGCGACACCTGTTTCAAAGTAATTGACATATACGGACAAAAAAAGAGACACGTACACACACCTATACACCCTAGCTTGATAATTCTATAGGATTAAATGCCTCGGAGCCTTTCATTTGAGTCAAGCGTTGCAAAAACAAAGAGGCACATAAGAAAAGGGTTCGTGAATGACTGAAGGTCAGAGTATTGATTTATCAGAAAATATTAAGACCTTTTAACTGGTAAACATCCAGACGAACAGTCAGTAACTATCCAATGGAGACTCAAAGTAACGGGACATATACAGTATATACAACAGTTCTGTCTGATTCTCGAATCTGATTGGCTGATAGCTGTGCGATATTCTGCATATAACAGCACTCGTACAGCCTCTCAACACTTCACCCTTGTGTATTACTCTGCCCACATACAGCGATAAGCAGAGGACACTCTACAGTTTGACAAATATTGGTGCTGTTGGACAACATAATGTACTTTTGAGGGTTTTTGTAGGCGAGAATGTAGTTGTTTAGATTGCAAATCTGTAGTTTGTTTTATAAGAATAGTGCCTATTTTAAATATTTTCTAATTTTGGACCATTAGATTCAGTACATGGCTGCCATCAAGCCATCTGAGGAGATCAAAGAAAGTGGCGGTTAACGTCACAAGACGGCAACAGAGACCGCATAATAAGTCCTTAGGGCATTTAGGGCATGCACAGCATTTTCTCTGCATAAATTTCAAACTACAGCAGAACAAATCATTATAAATCAGGTAAGTGATATTTTGAGTCAATTTTTCTCTCTTTTGGATTTTGTAGTGCTGTATTTATACCACAGAAACTGGTAGTGTTTGCTTTGCTCTGGCTTAATCTGGGTTAATTATTGTGAAATCCTGATTGCAACAGGAAAATACTGGGAAATCTCTGAAGACTTTTGGCATTTCAAGCCTTATAATCTTAAAATGTGTAATATTAAAATCATCTGTTTTGTCATCACTTGAGACATTACACTAGAGAATCAATCAAATACTAGCTCTAATATTCTTCCATATATATATATTCCTCCCACCAATCCGGGGTCACAGCGGAATCAACCGCCAACTTATCCAGCATATTTTTTACGCAGCGGATGCCCTTCTAGCCGCAACCCATCTCTGGGAAACATACACACACCATACACACACTGTGGACAATTTAGCCAACCCAATTCACCTGTACCACATCTCTTTGGACTTGTGGGGGAAACCAGAGCACCCGGAGGAAACCCAGGCAACCACGCGGAGAACATGCAAACTCCACACAGAAATGCCTATTGACCCAGCCGGGGCTCGAACCAGCGACCTTCTTGCTGTGAGGCGAACGTGCTACTCACTACGCCACCGTGGCGCCCATATATATATATATATATATATATATATATATATATGTACTGAATCTAATGGTTCAAAATTAGAAATATGTCAATGTACACATGTTTTCCTGTAAAAATCCAGTTTAATCTCAACCACAGAAAACTACTCCATACAGCCTGAGATGCACTATATGTGATGACGCCAAAGCTGTCAATGCAGAAAGCTCTTTGTGTTTCATGTCAATGATTAATAAATAACAACTGTACAAGGGAAATTGTGTGCATTTATATGGTACATGTCAGCTTCCTGAAAGAAATGACTAATGTAGCCATGGTTGGTGGAGGAAAATGTTGGTTTTCTAGGCTTGCTGTCTTAGGGATTAATCACAAGGAATGCAAGAAAAAACAAAGTATGCTGCTACAATTAGTCTCTCAAAAGAATATTTAAAAATATTTAAAACTTGCAGAGAGTCGCTGAACCTAAAACTGATTTAAAAGCAATTTCACAACCGGAAAAATCCTCCCTAAATAAATGAAAAAAGTAAAGCACAACTAAAAAATAGCTTTTTTTTGGTCAAAACAACTACTTAAATTAAAATAAATAAATAAATCTTAAATGCTATTAGATATTGTATATTAGTCTTAAGGATATCTATAGTGTGCTCTAAAACAGATGTAAACATCCAAAACTTGCAGTTTGTCATCTCCACCTAAATGAATCAATGATTTGTTTGACATAATACTACAACTTCTCATCAAATTTCTGACCAATCCAATGCTCTATAGTGTCTGACATGCCCCGTCCCATTTAAGATGCTACTCATTTCCTTTTTATTTGGTGCGCTTGAGCTCAGCTACTCTCATTGGCTGTTGTTATAAAAACAAAACGCTGTGGGATGTTTTTTTTTAAAGGGGAGAAGCTACTGTATATCACACCCTGTCTTCAGGTCATGCCTTATGCCAACTTATGCCAAACATGGAATAAAAGCACTTTCCTGGACGCTCAACTAGTTAGCTACTTTCACAGAAGTAAATATTTTTAGGACTTACATTGTTCATGTACTCGCTCAGCAGGTCTTGCAGGGCCTGACGCACGGCGTTGCACTCGGCTACGATGCGTTCGCGGCGATCATCACGTGTGCAGGACGAGTCGGCCATGAGGGCGGCACCACTGATGATGCTCTCCAGACGCTCCTCCAATGACGGCCTGAAACGAGCCTCGCTGAATGTAAGCGGGTCCAGAATGATCTTATTCTGAAACAACAACAACAAAAGAAGACAAGGGTTATAAACTGAGCTTTTGTTTCAATTACTAAAAGCCATAAACACATTAAAAGTAATAATCTTTAGTCAAAATTAAAATACAAAAAAATAAATAATAATAAAATAAAATAAATGAAAATAAATGAAAATAAATAAAAATAAAAATAAAAATAAAAATAATAATAATAATAATAATAATAATAATAATAATAATAATAATAATAACAATGGGGTTTGGAAACTTTTCAGTGTAATCACATGCAAATGTCAGCACGTGTGAAAATGTATACTGTAACCAAATGATTTTCACATATTTTATTGACCAAAATCATACATTTCACATGCGCATGCTACAGTATGTATGTGTTCTGCATATTTCACATTAACAATGCAGATTGTAAGACATACTGCTGCAGTAAATACAGACATGATATGCTATCTTTGCATGAAAACACACCCGCACGTACGCACGCACGCACACACCTGAAAACACAGAACCAGACTATTTACTGTAAATGCTGATCAAGCAATCTTACTGCTGAAATGATATTAGCAAATTTAACACATTTAAATAAAAAAATTAATAAACAATGTTTAAAAATTATAAATCAATATTTATATATTAAAAATAAAATCTTAAAATAGAAATAAAATCATATTCAAAACAAAAAAATAAAATAAATAAATAAATAATATTAAATACAATAAAATTAAATTAAATTAAATTAAATTAAATGCAATTCAATTCAATTCAATTAAATTACATTACATTAAATTAAAATAAAATAAATAAAATAAAATAAAATAAAACAAAACAAAACAAAACAAAACAAAACAAAACAAAACAAAACAAAACAAAACAAAACAAAACAAAATAAACCCTGATTGCATATACTGCTTTAACATGATGCAAAACTGATTAAAAGTCATTTTTTCCCGTTAATAGTGTCATAGAATTTACCAGTATGTGAATATAGTATATGAATAGTCAATTCCTTCAATTTTACACAAAATTCACTGGTATCCACATGTAGGAAAAGGTGTTATTATTACTGCCTCCGCTTGACCAGTAAAAATAGATCAGAATGTGTCACTTATATTGTCATGGCTGAACTAGAGATTGATACATTTTTATTAAAAAACATATGCATATAAATAAATTAAATCCTATAATAACATCTTGCAACATTACACTTTGAAATTCTCAATCATACTATACTGGACAACACACTTACACCCAATAGTCACACATGAATTATTGATGTTCAATACAAAACAACCAAACACAATCTTCCGATTACTTCACAAGCCTCAGTCTCATCCATATATAAAATACATTAAGATATGTGTCGCAGAAAGCAGATAACAAACCCTGCGAGATAGTTCCCATTAGCGAACCAATGAAGATATTCTGTTAGAGCCTATAAGGTGATCTTCAAGGCAACGTCCCAAGCCTCTGTTACAACCACAGTGTGATATAATGGGGCTTTTAAATACAGGATGCAAACTCAAGAACACCCTCCCTTTTATTGTTGAAAAGTTGCTACCAAATACAGCCTTTATTATCTCTGCGGCTGGGATGGGAAAATTACCATATTGATAGATGATGTTTTACTGCTATATATGAATACGGCTTCGGCAGCAGTTTGTATTACGTGTACTTTGCCAGTGAAGATGAGGCGGAGGTGGCATTTAAATGAACCAGAGGTGCCCAGTGTCTGTGCCCTTTACTTTTGAGACAAATATTCAGAAAGCCACTTCAGCAACTGGCGCTTAATAATAAGTTCACAGATCTTTGATCGCTTATATCTCAGCATGCACCTCCTGCTTCTGTGGCATGTCCTTTCGTGGGTTCTAATCTAGTATTCCCAGCTAACAACAATGCAATTGGAGAGAATGAGAGAGAGTTGTGCTAACAAACACCATATGTGACTCAAAAATTGTAATGTGATTCGTTACACAACTAAACAAAACTTTTTATCACTATTTCGATGTAATTTTTTAATATCTTTTTTCTGTCATGAACACTCTCTGGATTTAATGTGGTAATGAATATCTATATGGCAATGTTGTTGTATTTGGTCTTGACGATACAGATCTGATATGCTGCAGCTGCTGCTTTTGTTATTATGGCAGAGCAAGCACCGATACCTGTTACTACCAGTATATACTGTACACAATGTTGATGTATTTGGTCTGGGCGATACAGATCTGAAATGCTGCTGCTGCATTGATTATTATGGCAGAGCAAGCACCAATACCTGCTACTACCAGTATATACACATAATATACAGAGTATACCAGTATACAGAGTCTAAAGCTCATGGTGCAAAAGCATTAAGAGCATGTCCAAATCCACTTTTGCTATTTTAAGGATGAAAGAAATGCGCTCTGCGCTACAGTGCATGGTCTAACAGGGTTGTACTTATTCTCTTAATCAGTCATTATGGGTGTGTTTTGAGCATAATACGCATTAAACCAAAGAGTCTAATCTCCCATTGCCTTTCTGAGTCAGTTGCGTCGCGCCATGGCACATTTGTTATTTGCATGGTGAACTCTGTCATTAGTAAAACTGAACAATTCACTAGCGAAAAAACAGTTAAACGGACCATCTGCAGTAAGGATAAAGAATCAGCCTCCTCCATTTGGCCTCTTTACTTTCTCTTTGTTTTACTTTTACTCTTTACTTTACCTTAGTAAATAAGGAAACGATGTTTTACACACTCCACTAAAGACATTCATCAGCCTATATATATTTAATTTTAATTTGTTAAGCACAAAGATTTGTTTCAAAACTATTTCTAAATTCAGTGTGTGGTCAAAGAGTTATATCCAAACACACGTCCTATACCCCATATGGTCCAAAACCCGACAGGTGGACAAATCTGAGGTGGACAAAAAACTGTTTTTATTAAAACAAATATAAATATGCATATTTAAAATAAAACTGCTAATAATAATAACATTACACAAAAGCAAATTGTCATGAATAAACTCAAAAAAAGCCCTCCAAGATGAAAAGGGCATGGAGGCAGGCGTTTTTATATTTATGTAGAAAATAGTAATTTTTGTCAAATTTTAATCCTTTAATTACTTTTTTTAATTATTATTATTATTTGTAAAGATATTTGCGTACATTGCTGTACATTACTGTACATCTTGTGTGCATTAAGCAATGTGTACGTGTTTAAGGCAAGTAACTAATGTGCTCTGTGCTGGACTTTAGACCAGCTTTAATTAATAAAATAAATAATAATTGTTAACTTCCGGCAGCAATCATATCTGATCTGTAGCAACAACCCTGTTCATTCGATGGTATTCGTGTTCTAGTCAATTTCCTGATTCCACAAAAGCCTTAAACAGTTTAACCACATTAAATTAGAAAATTAAAAAAGTACAATATACAATATAAAAAGTAATATATATATATATATATTTTATTTTATTTTTTTTTTTATTTTTTTTTTTGGTAGAATATTTATACCCATATACAAATACGGTTTTGAACAATTAAAATCCATCCTACCAAAAAAGGAAAAAAAAAAGAAAAAAAAAGAAAGAAAAAATGAATACATTAAAGCACTGTCAAGTTCTTTGCATAGAGGGCAAAGTGAAGAACCTAAAAATATAGCATTTAAACAAACAATCGTGTTTGTAAAGAAAATTGCAAATGTAAATCACAAGATATATTTGAGAAAAAAATAGAGAGAGCGGGAGAGAGAGAGAGAGAAACAGACAGACAGCGTTCCCATTATAGCCTGTTGCCATAGAGATGGAGTCTTAAGTAAAAGCAGTAGCAGTAGTCTTGGCCAATGATAAATATGTGGACATTCATTGGTTTGTTTTGAAATCTGTCGGCGTCAAGTTGCCGCTTCTGCTGTGCTCTGTCTTCTTCTGTCGGATTGAGAGGCTGAAACAGAGGCTAGTGTGAACTGTCTGTTTGAGAAGCGACAGGCAGAGCTCTCAGAAGCTGACAGGCTGGACCAAAGCCACGGACAAACTATTTACTTAGATCTTGTGTGACTCATATGTCAGCTACATAAAGCATTCCAATTCCAATTCAGTTTAGTTAAAGGTGCAGTATTAAAGTTTTTGACTCTTCCAAAGCATTACTATCTTTAAAATGCCTGTTCAGAGATCACATTTTGATCTTCTAATTGTCTCGCGCAATCATATTCACTAAGCTTGAACTTTGGAATGCAGCAATATGCTAAACGTGTCGCACAAGCCTGTGCTTCTGGTCTGCAACATTTGCAAGCATAAAAATGGAAGTCTACGGAACAAAAATGCTGAGTGACCACAGCTTTGAGCACTTTTAGGCCTTCACGACATTTCTATTATTTTGAATTTGGACCGCAATACCTAATTCAACCTCTAAGTGGCAACCCTACATACTGTACCTTTAAACTCAACTACTGCATACACCTTGACATTTGTAAAGATGCATATATTTGTGTAAAAGAATATTTAGCAGGATGGAATATAAGGCAATGGCTTATTTTATTTATTGCAACCTGATTTGCATTGTGACAACATTTCATATTTGCGCTTAGCATTATTTTGCTCACTTGTGTGTCCTTCAGTCTCTTTTTTTTTTTGTCTTTCTTTATAATAGCATAAATTCATCAGCACTGATGAATCATTCACAATAAGTCCAGGGACATACATCTTCTGCTAATAAACAACATTAATTATGTTTTCATGCTGTCCTTCAGAAAAGGGTTGTTGTGTTGCTTGTAGCAATGCAGAATAAAGAAGAATGCTTCCCTCAAACAATGATGTGCTTT
>CAIGQQ010032667.1:787392-807076 GCA_903798035.1 Danio albolineatus | reverse complement strand
CCCAACCCTAAACCCAACCTCACAGTAACCTGATGTGTTTTATTAATATCTACACCACCTACACCACCTAAACCCAACCTACTTGTGGTTTAAGTCCCTCTCACTTGGAGGCCACCCAACCTACTTGCGGTGTAATCTCTCCCACTTGGAGGTCTCCGGGTTGCAGCGATACCTACTTGCCAGATTCAGGCATTTTGTAAGCAATTTTACAATGAGTGAAAATCGGGGCTAAAATAGTGCAGTTTGAACTGAACATAACTTGAGCAGAAAAGATCTCACAAAGTTCTTTGGCTGTTTTTTTTTTTTTTTTATTTTTTTTATGAGATGCCCCCATTAATCATCATTTACCAGATCTAAACGTATATTTAGCCAGTGGTGTAAAGTAACTAATTACAAATACTCAAACTACTGTACTACTTTTCCTTGAGTACATTTTTAGTGCAGTATAGATACTTTTACTCCACTACTTTCCTTCAACCTGAAGTCACTACTTTACAGACAAACAGCCTTAAACAATTACTAAATGGAACGAAAGAAGAATGGAAGGAAGGGCCAAATAAAAGGAAGGACAGAACAAGGAATGGAAGGAGGGATCGAAGAACCAAATAAATGAAGGAAGGATTCAATGAAGGACTGAACAAACTAAGGAAGGAAAGAAGGAAGGAAGGAACAAACAAAGGACCTAATGAAGGAAGAAACAAAAATATGATGGAAAGAATGAGCGAACCAATGAAGGGAGGAAAGAAGGAAGGACCAAACGAATGAAGGAATAATTCAAGGAAGGACTGAACAAACTAAGGAAGGAAGGAACGAACAAACGAATGAATGAACAAAAGGACGTAGGAATAAAAAAAAAGTAGGAAGGAACAAAAATATGAACGAACAACCGAGTGAACGAAGGAAGGAGGGAACAAATGAATGAAGGAAGGAAGGAGAAAACAAATAAATAATTGAAGGAACGTTGGAAGGAACGAACGAAAATAGGAAGAATACACAACATGTTGTTTGTGCAGGGATGTGTGAACGTAACATTCTGTAAACGCATCAACTTTTCTACAGTGTATTACTCACTACTCACTACTCTTGAGTATTTAAAAAAGTTTTACTCATACTTTGAGTAATATTTACTACAGATACATTTACTCTACTTGCACTACATTGTTGGGCAAGTAATGGTACTTTTACTTGAGTATGATTTTTCAGTACTCTTTCCACCACTGTATTTAGCAAATTTAAATTGTGCTTTGACAGATTATTTAGACAACTGACCATGGAATGATCTAATTATAGATCTCAACAGATGTCTCATATATTGACATGCATGACTGGGACTTTATTCTATACAGCGAAAAGAAGAAAAAAAAAAATGCTGACAGAAGAAAGGGAGGGAAGCCCTATGGGAAGAGAATCAGAAGGAAAGGAGGACGACATGTGTGCCGGAGCTGTCCTGAGGAGCAATTTGAGAGACATATCATGCGGTGCTGAAGCAGGTGGCCTGGAGAACACTCTGACAGCTCCGTGTAAAAGCACCTGCCTATCTATGCGCTGAGAACCAAAGCTTAGTCAGGCTCGCTTTAACCTGCGAAACCACGTTCACAGCCAGACGACCGCAGACGTGATGAGTCATTTCACTTCAGTAAAGCAAAGAAATAAACAGTCGTTTATTTAAAACAACTGCTTAGTGTAGCGGAACGGAGAAGCGCTGAGGGTCTGAGCGTGATCAAACTGTCAATGGCATAGTAAAGGGCCCGAGTGTGGTAAGTGACCTGAAAACTTTAAATGAGCTCCAATAAAAGCCACAGTCCATCTTGAAAACATCACTCGCCAGCGCCGCCGACCTTTCCCACACGGTCCATAGACCTATACGCTTCTGTTTTATCAGTGATCAATAATACTAAATGTTCCACAAGTGATCTCCTCGGCTCAGAGGGCCCGCCAGTGAATCCAGATACGCATAATTAAAAAGACACCGCAATATGGATTTCTGCTGGCCGTTTTCTGAGCCTGCTGCTCAGGTCTGGGGCCAAGCTAATGCATTGGCATTAAACTGAAGCCATGAGCAAAACAATTTCCGCTTTAGCTAGAAAAAGAAGAAAAGTATTTATAAAAAATGTATTGCTGACAAATATTTAAACACCTCTAAGTTTATATTTCATCATAAAAAATTATACTTCAAAAACTGAGCAAAAGAAAGCAAATTTACTGAAATGGATACGCCTACTACCATCTTGCATACTTCCTTAATTCTGCATTACTGTAAAACTATTATAATTTGAAGAATTGTCCATTTTAAAATAATCTATGTAATTGTTGACAGTATTAATTTAGACTTGCTATATATTAGAGCATGCACATGACTTTAATATATGCTTATTTTTCTAATCTTGGACGTTGTCATAAATGTGATTGTTCGCTAACAGATTTGTATTATGCCATGAAAACATATAGGAAGAGTAAAATAAAATAAAATAAAATAAAAATATGAAAAGCTTGAAACAAAAAAAAAATGCTTTTATTGATAAAGAAAACGACTTTTAATTAAGATTTAGTAAAAATTTTAGCATTTTGGAACCAAATGTATCATATTCAACATAATTAGACTGTTAAAAACAACTGGCCTATTATTATAAAATATTTGGACCATTATTTGTAATATTTGTGATTACTAAACAGAGCTTAACAATAAGGACTGCTTGATGACCCGGGGCTAGCAAGATAGATGCCTGGGACAGTAGATGTTAATAATGTTAATAATGTTAATTACCCTGCAACTATTTGTCAATCGGGTGCAAATACAATCTTAGAATCGAGAAACAGTTTGTGCTTTTAAGCCTTTCAATGCTACCTTTTCTGTAATGCCGTAAACACCAAACTGCTTTTCAGTTCCTCTTATCTGATTGGATGTTTTGAGCATATTATTTTTTCCATAACCTGGTAACAACCAGTCCAGCGAAGAGACAGCAACCTTAAATTATTAGGCTAAAAGAAAATGTCTGTTTCTAACGTCTTGAAGCAGATACTTACATGGGCACAACACAACAAAAAAATGAATAATTTATATAAATAAATATTTATTATTTATTTAAATAATTTAGAACTTCCATACTGCTCTTTTTGTTTGCATAACACTTTGAATTTTGCTCAACTTATATTTGTTAACATTAAAAAAAAAAAGATGTCTTCTAGACTCACAGATATTATTTTTAACACATTATTTAAAATATGTGGCTAAGAAACAGCTATTAACTTCTTTTTTTGGTTGGGCCAGTGAAAATTTTGGCAGGGCAACAAAAAATCCTCAGCGTAGAACCGTGCTGAAGAATTAGATGGATGTCTTAAAGCGGAGTAAATCTTAAATCTTCCAAAATTGAAATGGCCACTAGGATCCCTAAGGTGAGAATCGATCCATATCGACAACTAATGCATAGTTCATGAAGAATCTACCAATTTGAAAGTAAATACCATCAGGTTTACTCATGAGAATGAAGCATTTTTATCCATCATGTTATCAGTGTGATCTCAACCTTCATCTCCTTCAACTCATCTCTCCAACTGTCTTTCGAGAATCCATTCCGGAATTCCATTCAGAGAGAGTGAAAATGACATTGGCTGAATGAGCAGCACGAGGACAACCATAAATATCATTGCTGATTGAAAAGCAGTGTGAGCCACTGAAACAATCCAGCAGCGGCTCTAACCCGAGGTGAAGGTCAAAGAGACTCTCGCAGAGAGAGCGGAGCCCTGCCAAAAGAGGATGGAGACAAAAATCCTTTATTTCTCCTCACCCAGAGGATTTAGTCAGAACATGTTATCTCCTCAGGGGGTAGACACAGACAAAGCGGACGCTGAGTGAGAGCGCACTCGTGCCATGTGCCAAAACTGCATTTGAATTAAGACATGGCGACCTGCAGATGCCTGAGGGACATGTTTTACCTGTTTCCGTCACATTCAAAAAGACTGTCAATTTCCAAATCATTTAATTAAACCAATGTATGTCTATACAGAAGTCAAAATTTAAAGCTGATCACTTTCACTTTAATTGTTCAATCTGGCCTTGTTTGTAGTAAATAAAATGAATGAATGAATGAATGAATGAATGAATACAATTGTAAGAAAAAGTATGTGAACCCTTTGGTATTTGGAGTTTGGCATAAATCTTCATCTAAATCCCAACAATAGAAAATCATAGTCTGCTTAAACTAATACAACACAAATACTATTTGTTTTCGTGCTTTTTTTTAAACACAACATGTAAATATTCACAGTGCAGGGTGAAAAAAGTATCTGAACCCCATAGGGCAGGGCTGGCCAACCCTGTTCCTGGAGAGCCACAATCCTGCAGATTTCAGTTGCAACCCTGACCAAACACACCTGAACCAATTAATTAGGACCTGAACAGCACTTGATAATTACAGGCAGGTGTGTTTGATATGGGTTGCAACTGAAATCTGCAGGATTGTGGCTCTCCAGGAACAGGGTTGGCCACCCCTGCCATGGGCTAATGACTTCTCCAAGGGCTAATTGGAGCCAGGAGTCAGCCAATCTGAAGTCCAATCAGTAGTATAAGATTGGATGTGTTGATTAAAGCTGCCTTGCCCTATAAAAACACACACATACACCAGTTTTGAATGTGTTGTTCTCAAGAAGCATGATGTGATCTATGCCTCACACAAAAGAGCTCAAGACTTGTTCACTTGGATGAAGCTGAAAAGGGTTACAAAAGTATCTCTAAAAACTTTGATGTTCGTGTCCACTGAAAGACAGACTGAACAAATGGAGAAAGTTCAGAAGCGTTGCTACTCTTCTTACGAGAGGTCGTCCTGTTGAGATGACTGCAAGAGGACAGCATAGAATGCTTAATGAGGTAAAGATGAATCTTGGAGTGTCAGTTAAAGACTTACACGCATATCTGGCACATGCTACATTTTTTTGTTGACAAATCTACATTAAGTAAAAGATTAAACCAGAAAGGGGTTAAAGTGAGGGCACCAGAGAGGAAAACAAAAATGAGTTGTTTGGAAAGAACACACAACGCTATGTGTGGAGAAAAAAGGTACAGCAAACCAACATCAAAATCTCATTCCAGCTGTAAATAAATACGGTTTAGGGCTGCTTTGCTGCCTCTGGGCTTAGATGGACTGCTGTTATTGTTTATTGATGTTTATCAAGACATTTTTTCAGGAAAACGTAAGACTGTCCACCAACTGAAGCTCAATAGAGGATGGGTGATAAAACAGGACAACAACCCAAAGCATAGAAGTAAATCAACAACAGAATGGCTTCAACAGAATGAAATACACCTTCTGGAGTGGCCCAGTCAGAGTCCTGACCTCAACCCGATTGATATGCTGTGGCATGACCTCAAGAGAACGATTCACACCAGACATTCCAAGAATATTGCTGAACTGAAACAGTTTTTGAGCAACGTGGTGGCACAGTGGTTAGCACTGTCGCCTCACAGCAAGAAGGTCGCTGGTTTGAGTCCTGTGTTTTTCTATTGTTTTGACTTTTTCCTGCAACTATATATATTATATTTACTAAAAGTTACTTGTTATTCCCTCCCTCCAAATAAATAAATAAATAAATAAAATGCAAGTCAATTCTGATTTGATATTACATGAAAGGATCGCTCTCCAGCCAGACGTTCTCGATAATCCTGAGATGACATTTTCATCCACCGCGTTCACACCCACATTTTCCGACAAAGCCTTGCTCAAACAGACAGGTTGCTTGAGTGTTTTGGGGTGATGTAAAGATGACCGGACAGACTCTGCAACTGCAGCAGTGTTAGCGGGCGCTTTGAGCTCAGGCTCTAGAAGAAGCGCTGGCAGACTGGCAGATGACTCAGCGCCACACACAGGCCTCCACGGCATTATGAGGTGCTGATGCCATGGCCACACGTCAATCCCATGTTAGTCACAGTCAAGGACTTTAAAAGAGCAAGGGTGCTCGCAAGCCTCTTACCCCCTTCGCCCGTCCTTCTTTCATGTTTGCTGCATGGCGGAGAGAGAGATTTCTGCCCGTGTTTTCTTCCCCCATTTGTGTTCTCACTCATGATTCATTCATATGCAACAAACCACCAGCAAAGCTTTAAAATAAACAGAGCGAATAGAGGCGGAGCGGGAGAACACATTGATCCTTTTAATTTCCCTGATCAGCTTGATCGCTAGCGAGTCGGAGAGGGAAGTGCTTCATGATTGCATCAATATTTTTCTCATCCCAAGCACCCAGAGCTGTTGTAACTGTGATTGTGCAGCGATTTGAGAATTGTTTTTTGCAAAGTGTAATTAGAACATGATCCATCACAGCTAAGATCAGAGGGAGAAAAAAAGTCTTATTGTTGGAGAAAAAAAAAAAGCTGATTTTTGTTTATTTACTGTAAAACAGCCAAGATTACGCAACATGCTGCAAGACTTGCAGTTGGAAAAAGAGGAATTTAAATAAATTAGCTCTAAAAGTGTGTTTTTTTAAAAGCACACTTGCTCACCCCAGATAAGTCTGCCTAAGTCTAAATTAACAAAAAAGATTAAGATAAGGAAAAATAAGTATAATTACAACTAGAGCGTTTCTCTCTGAGGAATAATGCTTTAAAGTTTGCAATACAACTTTTTCTCTCTCTCAAGAATCAAGATGTGGAGGGACCAATGTGTTTTGATACTGGTAATAGTAATATAAGTAACAACAACAACAATAGTAATATGTTTCTATTTTCTCCGCAGACTGCCTGATGTTGTTGTTAAGAATTTTGATGTATTGCTCCTTTTTCATGGTGCTGTTTACTGTGATTAGGTTCCCCGTTCCCCTAAAACATTACGCTTCCACCACCATGTTTGACAATGGGGATGGTGTTCTTAGGGTTGAAGGCTTCACCATTTTTACGCTAAATGAATGCTATATCATTGTGGCAAAACAATTAATTTTTGTTTATCCTGATCATGAAACAGAAGACCAGAAGTCTACTTTGTCCAGAAGAGCACTTGCAAAGGCCCAGTGGGCTTTTCATCTTTATTTATTTGTACAGCGCTTTTAAAATGTAGATTGTGTCAAAGCAGCTTCACATGCATTATAAAAAATTGAAACAGTGTCAGTCCAGTTTTTAGTGTTGAAATTAAGTTTAGTTCAATTCATCGTGGTTTAATATTCACTTTTGTGGACTGTCTCTAGTGATGCTGTGTCCACCTTGGTCTGCGTCTGCGAAACTCAGTGGTGTGCAATATACATTTGACTGTCTGCCTTGAGATGTTGTCAACAGCTCATATTCATCAGCATGGCCGTGGTGGTGATACTTAGATTCTTTTTTTTTTTTTACCTCTCTCACTATCTTCCCGACCAGCACAGGTGTAACTTTTAGCTTCCGACAACGTCCGCTGATATTTTTCACATTGTGGAATGTCTTGTATTTTTTTGGAACTTAAAAAAAATATATATATATATTTATATATGGTCTTATAGCCCTTTCCTGACTTGTGAGCAGCCACAATGTGCAGCCGCAGGTCCTCATGGAATTCCTTTATCTTAGCCATGACTGTCCATAAACCAACAGCAGAGAGCTATGATGCCTCTTATACATCATCTTATTATCTTTTGTAAGAACTGCAAAGCATGTGTAATTTCAGGTAAAAAAATAATAATAATAATAATAATGGTTGAATAAAAGTGTAACGAGGAGTCAGGGACAACATAGGTGAGGATCCACAGTTTATTTAAGATAATAGTCAGGCAGGCAACGGTAAAAAAACGAGGGCAAACAAGAGCATACAGGAAATCCACAAATGTAGTCAGAGTCACAGGCAAATGGTCAGGACAGGTGGCAAAACAACATGAAAATTAAACAAAACAAGAATCAAAAACACGGAAAGGCTAGACAAGGAATAATGTAAAACAAGACTCAGCAAAGTGTGTGTGACTGTGAGGTGTATAAATAGTCCAAGTAATTAATCAATCATGAGCTTCAGCTGTGCAACAGTGTCTGTATGATTGCCAGCTACAGCAGGAGTGATGAGTGCAAATACTTCTGAGGATTTTAGTTCATTTCAGTGGCGGACGTGTAGTTCTCCAGCTATCTGCAACTGTTAGATCACAGTTGTTGCTAGATCAGATATGGTGACGGCTGGAAGTTAACGAAAATAATTTGTATTATCTAAAAGATTTCTCATTAATAGTATTTTATGAATGTCTAGCCCCACCCCAACCCTTAACCCAACCATCACAGTAAAGTATTTTTAACATCTACCCCTACCCTAACCCTAAACCCAAGCATCACAGTACTGTAAAAATATGAATTATTGTTATATAGCAGGGGTCATCAAACTTGTTCCTGGAGGTCCGGTGTACTGAAGATTTTAGCTCCAACCCTAATCAAACACACCTGAACAAGCTAATCAAGCTGTCACTAGGTATACTTGAAACATCCAGGCAGGTGTTTTGAGACAAGTTGGAGCTAAACCCTGCAGGGACACCGGACCTCCAGGGCCGAGATAGGTGATCCCTGTTGTGTCATAAAAAAATGCTGCTATATTGATGTGCACATCGCACTTCCGGCCGGCCATGTCATATTACTATAGAAATAAAATATAGTATCATTTGGAACTATAATGTAAGACAATTGATGTATTCATCACTTTTTTTTTATCACTCTGTGATTCTAAATTCCTAAGTTGTCTTTGAAATCTTTGACACACAAAACAAATGCATACACATTGTTAGAAAAACAAGGCAGAAAAAGCTACTCTTTAGTGTAATGTCAATGTGTCACATAAAGATAGAAGATACATCCCTACTACTAGACTGAAATGTTTACTATGTCTAACAAACTGAAACATTATGGCTTGTTATACTGTTTCTGTCCATATAAAGCAGCTTTGACACAATATAGATAGAAATAAAGGTGAGTTGACTTGACTATAGTCTCACACGGCCTAGTATAATTTATAATCCAACTATCAGAGTAATTTCAATTACCGTATATGTGTGTGCAAATGTATGCAACATATGCAAATGCATGTAAAATGTGTGCATTTTTTTAAATCTATATTTTCAGTTTTATTTTGTCTGTGAGAGGATCAAGTGCAGCACATATTTATGTATTCATCCAAGTACCCAAACACTATTTCCAAGCTCTTTTTTACTAACAAGAATTTAAAAAAAACATAAACATACACTTCAACCATTAGTGTATCAGAACATTAAATCAAACACTGTATGTTACAGTACATGTTCACAAGGGTGTTCCTAATGAATTCGATTGAGATTTATGAAGCAGAATAATACAATAATTATTAATTTAGTTGAACTGTTTTCTTAATCCATCTTCCCAATTTTATTTAATTGTTATTGACAGGAAAGTCTTTTAACTGTTTTTAGTTAATCACTGTATATTGTGCTTAGAGTATAGAAATGAAGATTTATTTTCTTAGGTTACACCCAGAAGTCAATTGAACTCATTTTAAATGACATATAGGTTGATTTTATTTAGTTTGTAATGCCTAATTAAAATAAGTGCAGGTAACATATAGCTACTTATAAATAAGTTTACTGTAACAAAAAAAGTAGGTTTATCTGACTTGAGTAATTTTAGAAAATCTAGTTGGCTCAACTTAATTTAGTTGCATTTATTTTAAGCAATGTTTCTGTGTTCAATATACTTAAAAAAGGCTGGAAGTTGAACCAACCTAAAACATCCCATGCAGCCGCTTGCCTCACTTTTTATACGTTAGATCTAAGTATCATTTTTTACAGTGTAGTAATTATTTTAGGCAAAAGGTTTTATTTTCTTTAGTGAGGATAGTGAACACTATAAGCATTTCATCTTGTAAAATCCTGCAGCAAATGTTTGTGAAGAAGACAATGCGGGGGTAGAGAACGAAGAAGGGGTAAATGCATACACTGTACATCAGCAAACAGTGAAAAACTAGAGGAAAAAACAAAACTGACTGCAGAATTCTGCTTTGTTCCATTTTTAAACTGAATACATAAATCACAAAGTGGTTCACTAAAAGTTCAACCACATACTTACAGATGCACAAACCTGCATTCATATTAGGCTTTGAAAATCCACAAATATTCTAACCTCACAATAATGCAAACCTGACAACAGAAAAAAGTCAAACAAATCGGAATGAATATGGTTCGAGGAATGGAATCAAATCTAAACAAAAAGCTATTCATTAGGAATTCATATGATCCACCGTATTGACCTCATACATTTGGTCCGAGAGTAATTCGAGCCACATGTAAATTGATCAGTTGTTTTTGAATGTATCATTGCCTTTTTTTTTTTTTTTTTTTTTACAATTGTTGATGCAGCTTTTGTAAATCAGAAATGATCATGGCTGTTTGATTTCTAACACAAATTCTAAATAACAGAACCATCACATTAAACTGGTCCACCATTTCACACATAGTAAAGAAGTATCTAATGCTGATGCAATGTATATTACAACAAAAGTGTTTTGACCTTGAAATTGTGTATCTGTCTCCTTATGTTTGAATAGCTGTTTACAAATATAAATAAGTGATAACTCACCCAAAAAAGAAAAATCTGTCATCTTTAGCTATGTTTCTTTCCAAAGACGCTAATTAAATGTATGTGAAAAACAAGAATATCGCATAAAATCCATCTAATTTACATGTAAAGAGTCAAAGTGAACAAAATTGTTACTTCCGGATGAACTGGCAAATATCAAAATAAAAACAGAATTTGCTGCAGCAGGTGAAGCTGCATAAGTCTTTTCCTTATTTAATAAATTACTTGCACCAATTAAAATGTCGACATGCAAAGAATGCATGGTGGCGATTCGAGGCATGAGACGCAGAGTGCAGGCACTCTTGATAGTTCTGGAGATAATTAATAATATAATCATTGACTTTTATAGTAGGAAAAACACATACTATGAAAGTCAACGGTTACAAGTTTCCAACAGAGTTAAACAGTCTAATGTGTTCAACAGAAGAAGTAGAAAAAACTCAAACTGGTTTAGAACAAGTGAAGGGTGAATACATTTTTGGGTGAACTATGTCTTTAACGAATAAGTCTTCAACAAAAACAAATAAAAGTCCCAACACAAATCGATTAAAGACCTGCTCACACTGTGGGATTTCAGCCACGATTTTGTCATGCGAGACAAATTTGTAAAAACCTAAATGATTCCTGAAATCCTGGACTAAAATCTGTGATATTTGATTGTTGGTTTGACATGTTCACATACAGCCACTCAGAGCCTGTTACAATCAGATTTTTCCTCTGATGAAGTTCTGGCAGTTTCAGAAGATTTCAGACACTTTCCTGAAGTGTGCCAACAGCTGCGATGAGCGTCAATCCAAGAACCAATAGGAGCACCAAATTTGATGACGCAATCCATGCAACAACTCAAATGACCGCGGGGAAATGTCAAAACAGTTTTTTTCTTCCTGGTTTTATTATTGAGGCACGCTGTGTGCAAAGTTACGCTACAGTTTGTTTACATTTGCTGTGAAGAATCATTTTTAGAATGCGGGATAGTGAAAGTGTTACGGGTGGATGACGTCAAGCTTCAGGGGCGTTTTCTGTCGTGTTTGTCGCATCTTCATTGTCGTTCAGTCTGACTTTATGACAGCTGAGATCTTAAAGTGTGACATGGGAGCCATGTTCGTGCGGTCTGACTTTCGTTCAGGATTAAAAAAAAAAGAAGAAGAAATAAGTGTGACACAGTGTGAGCCAGCCTTAATTTAACTTAACAAATCTAAGTGGCTTGAACATGAAACAATTAGGTTGTCTCCAAAAACAAAATCTCAATATTTGTGTTGTTTTAGCTCAGTGGTCCTCAAACTTTTTTTCACCAAGTACCACCTCAGAAAAAAATAGTCTCTCCAAGTACCACCATAATGACCAGTATTGAAATACAGTAGCATAGTAGGCCTAATAAGGCAGCTACAGCCCTGCACAGTTAAAAAAAATATTGCTGATTATTTCTTATTATTATGAATATTTATTATTATTATTTATCAGCCGCTTTAAACATTCGAAATAGTTTGAAGAGAGAAATTAGAAATTAGATCTGCTTACTGCGCATTAAAGAAGGCTTTGTGTGTCAGAAAAGTAAGTGATTAAACTATACCTGTCAACATTGGGATATAAAAATACGGTATACGCCCCCAACAACCATTACAAATACAGGGAGGAAATGAAAGAATACATAACAAACATTATAAAATTGAAAATAAAATAAAAGGATTAGCCTAAAAAAATAAAATAAAATAAAAATCACTGATCACATCTGTGTTATTGTACGCATCAAAGGGTTAAAAGTGTGTTCATTTTTTAACTTTAATTATTCAGCGATTCCTCCACGTACCACTAGAAGTAAGCTTGCGTACCACTACTGGTACACGTACCACAGTTTGAGAACCAGTGTTTTAGCTAATTTTGAACAAGTAGTTTTAACAAGCAGCAAAATGATTCAGCAACAAAATGATTTAGAGATGACTCGGATTTACTGATTTTTTTTAAGTTAAGCGGTTGTAAACTATTTACTTGGGTACATTTTAAACAAACAAATTAAGTTGAATATTACCAAATATAATTTGTTTGTTTATACTTAACACATATACATTGTTTGCAACAATTTTGCAGACATAAATTTTTTTTCAGTGTACATACACAGTAATACTGGGTTCTACACAATCAATTTGAGTTGAGACAACATAAAGAAATGAAGTGAGCCTTTTAGTTTTTACAAATTTAAGTAGGTTGAACATAAAACTATTAAATTGTCCTAAAAAAACTGAGGAATTGCGTTGTTTCAGCTCAGTTTAAATGCGTAGTTTGAACAAACAGCATGTACATGACACATCTGTTTCAGTTAAAAAGTAGCTCAATTAGACAATCCGTAGGATGTTCTGCAGATCTCAAAGTTCAATGCCGATATTTCTCAAACAATGAAGGCTCCGTTTGATAGAGAACAATGCATTTGTGAGCTGTTTCTTCCCACTAAACATTGATGAGTCAGTGAGCTGGCGTGAGTCTTGTTTGGAGTATTGAGCTGCCTGAATGAAGTGAATGGACTCGGATGATGTCTAAGTGCACACAGCGAGAGTCAGACTGCTGAAAAAAAAAAAAAAAACACCTGGGGGAATGTATTTAGTGTGTCGGACTCGATGGCAAAGCCAAACACACGTCAACACGCTTCTGTTTTGCTTCTGATGGATGACCTTTTACAGACGATCTGTTTAAACAAACTTAACTTGCAAAAGCCGTGATATCTATTTAAAAAATAAAAAAAAACATGTCTCGGTTGTTTAGAAAAAAATGGGATTATAAGCAATTCTCAACAAAAGCTGCGACAGTACCATGTGAGAGAACATCCCTGTCCATATCATTTGCATTAGCGTGATGCTTACATAAGGCAGTAACTCGGGCGAGCACTAAAACAGTGAACAGGCTCAAGTTAATCTGTTTATTGAAACTGGCGTGTGTACAAGGGCATGCGACACACAAGCTTTCAGAAACTGTAACGCCGCTGTCAACCCAAAATCAACATGCCATGCAGCGCTCTAGTAAATGGCCTATAAGTGTACAGAAAATGGACATGGAAACATGAATTATCAAAGATTCGCACAAACGGTCAGACGTGCGCATAAAGTGACTCTTTTTGTACAGGGATCAAGACAAAAAATAAAAATAAACATCATAAATATGTTTAGATGCATGAGCACTACACACTCAAAATATATATATATATATATTTGGGCACAACTTGATTGTTTTATGTCCAAGCCACATACATTTGAAAAAATAATTAAGATAACTTAATCAATTTGTGTTGGGACAACGTGAAGGAATTTTTTTTTTCAGTGCATGCTTTAACTAATACATTTATTGGTCCAGTATGTGCATAGTATTTTATAATCATAAAATGAGCATGCTGCATATTATAATCAGATTTAGCATTTATGAATGGCAGAAGCTTTGGTTCCCTGTAAAAAATGCAGGGTTGTACACAATGCCGTCATGTCGTCCCAACCCAAATCGATTAAGTTAACTTGATCATTTAAAAAGATTTAAGTTGATTTATCATGAAGCAATTAAGTTGTCCCCCAAAATACCCTTCAGAATTGTGTCTCAACTCATTTTAAATAAGTAGTTTGAACAAGCAGCAAAAGTCATTTTTTGAGTGTTGAATCATATTTTCAAATCAACATAAGGTTACATGGTGTTTATGTTGTCTTTGTGCCATATCATAAAATAGATGGATTACATTAAGGTCAAATTCATAAATCATTGTGCTTGCAAGACTTAAAGTTACTAAAAATAATTAAAAATGTTACTCTTAAAATAATTACACTGTAAAAATGAATCTGATGAAATAAAATGTAGCGAAAAAAATAAATAAAACAAAACAAAACAAATTTTTTTTTTTTTTCAAAAATGGTTCATTTTGCTGTGGCAACCTCTGAATTAGCGATGGATAGTGAACAAAACAAGACAAAACAAAGCAAAATTAAGTAAAGGTGGTTAATTTTGCTGTGGCGACCCCTGATAAAGCAGGGAATAAGCCGATAGAAAGTGAGTAAAAATAACCGCTAGTCATTAATAATGTAGTTAAAACGTTGCACAAACACTAAAAGCTATATCAATGAAAACTAGCAAAACATTTGAGTCAACTAATCAAAGGATTTGTCATCCAAAGACTGATTAACAAGTACTGATTAACAAGTGAACTCACCAAACACTCTGAAAGTAGACATGAGAAATGGTGCTATTGTATATCCATGGAAAAAGGAATTGCTCCTTCACATTGGAATACTATTAACATTTTAGCATCTCAAACAGAACACACCACACAGCAACAAACACAGCTATCACATGACCTTTTTATATTCGTCACATGACCAATTCAGCCATACCATAAAAAGATCTTAAAACTAATGATTTTGTTAAACTTAATTAAAATAAATAAAATATAGTTTTACGGTTTTCTTTTTTGCTTTGAAAATAGCAACTGGTCAATATTTTTAATTAGATTTGATTAAAACTTTTATTGAAACTTATTAAGTAAATAAATATATAGTAAATATTTATTTATTTATTTATTTTCTAGAAATGGCAATTGGTCAATATTTTTATTGAAACATCAAACTTTTATTGAAACTTTTATTACATTTCAAATAAATAAACTGAGTCATTTACAGATTTTGTTTTATTTATACAATTTTATATATTGATGTGTATACATGGAACATTTGGAATTGGGATGAAATACTGTGTAAATGAAGAGATGTCAAACCTCATGGCTCGCATTTCTTTCAGCTGATCTGTCACACTGAAAATGGAAAGTCAGTTGAGGGACACTGCATTGTGGGACACAGAAGTGCATGGAGCTCTGCACATTTCGTCTAATCTTATTGGTCATCCAGACTTTCCCCTGCATGGTGGCTAATTTGGTCACTTGCTATTCAGAAAACTGCGTATATTTGAAACAAATGTAAAAATGTTACAATAATATAAAACTTATACAGTTGAAGTCAAAATTATTCACCCTAATGTGATTTTTTTTTCTTCTTTTTTCAAACATTTGCCAAACGATATTTAACAGAGAAAGAAATTATTCACAGTATTTCCTATATATATTTTTTTTTTCTTCTGGAGAAAGTCTTATTTGTTTAATTTCAGCAAGAATAAAAGCAGTTCTTACTTTTTTCTAAATCATTTTGAGGTCATTATTACAGTTTTTCTCAATTGCTTTGGCTCAATTCTCGATTGAAATTTAAATTTTTCATAGCAATAAGTTTAGATCTCTGAACTATTAGCTTATTGTTCACCTCAGAGTGGCATTTCTTACTGATTTAAGAAAATTGCAAATGCTTTGGCACATGTGTGCAAACATTCATTCATTCATTTTCTTTTCGGCTTAGTCCCTTTATTAATCCGGGGTCGCCACAGCGGAATGAACCGCCAACTTATCCAGCATTTGTTTTACGCAGCGGATGCCCTTCCAGCCACAACCCATCTCTGGGAAACACATCCATACATTCTCATTCACACACATACACTATGGACAATTTAGCTTACCCAATTCACCTGTACCGCATGTCTTTGGACTGTGGGGGAAACCGGAGCACCCGGAGGAAACCCACGCAACCACGGGGAGAACATGCAAACTCCACACAGAAATGCCAACTGGCCCGGCCGGGGATCGAACCAGCGACCTTCTTGCTGTGAGGCGAACGTGCTAACCACTAGGCCACCGTGGTGCCCTGTGTGCAAACAGTAAGTACAATTTTCTGTAGTTTGGTCAAAAACTAATTGCGTATGGCTTGTTGATCAAAACAGAGTCGAGTCTCATTTAAACTGTCAAACTCTTCACAACTTTTCAATCATTTTTCATATTGTGCGCCATCATGCTCAAAACTATTTACTCAAGTAACTACATTTTGCATCATGCAATAGTTTTTAGATTTGCACTCACAGTTTAGAGAACGTTAAGACTGTTTTGAAAAATGTGCCAAAGCGTTCATTCATTTTCTTTTCTGCTTAGTCTCTTTATGGCTAGTTTCCACTGAGTGGTACAGTACGGTACGGGTCACCTTTATCAGGCTTGTGTTTCCACTGCTAAAGGGTTCTCTTTTGGTGGGTGTGGTGTACGACAGAATGTTTCAGTTGACGTCATTTTCACTCGAGGAAATGTTTACAGTAATGCTTTGCGGGTCACTCACAAATCATACGAGAAGCACTTCTCACAAAACAGATGCTTTATTATACACATAAACACTGGTGTATAAATGTTCATTACTGACTGAACATGATCTGGTTATAACTAGATCAATGATGCGAAATAGCCTACGGTCCGCGATTATATAAAATAAATAAATAAATGCGGCATATATGAACACATACAGCCCCTTACAGTCTCCGATGTAACCAAATTACAGAAAAACTACACACAGCAGACATTTATGCCTTATTTAGGTTCAAAAACAACACGAAATATAGCCCACAGTCAGTGCAAACCTCTCGTCTGCGTCTTTAATCTTCACCAGTACATGCAGCCTCTCCATCATTATTCTCTCATTAGAGAGTAATTCCGTCATTCCGAGTTTATAATAGTCCAGGTTAAGAAGTTTGTTATTTCAAATATTGATGCGCACGCGAGCGCAAGAGACAAAGCGAAACCGCTCGCACTGATGGGCTCGTAACCCATAAGAATCTGCTCTTCTTCCTGGCTTTGTGGCTGTTCAAGACGACAACAAGGTTTGTTTGAGCTCGGGTCTACCATGGCTCGTTATTATATGTTTATATTATTCGGAGTATTGTCTCTCGGCTGTGTATTAAACATGGCGGGTCCTTTGTTTTCATTATGGCTTGTTGCGCGAGCAAATGGCATATCTCTGTAAACCAATAGCGTTCAGCTGCAAGTCTAGCTGCACCTTTTGGTCACTCTTTGGTACCCTTGGTACCCTTTGCAAAGGGTGACCAGAAAGTAATACGGTACGGTTCGGTTCGCTTTTAGACAGTGGAAACGGCCTTAAAAGCGTACCGTACCGCACCTTACCGTACCACTCAGTAGAAACGGGTCATTATTAATCTGGGGTCGCCACAGAGGAATGAACCACCAACTTATCCAGCATACGCAGAGGATGCCCTTCCAGCCGCAACCCATCACTGGGAAACACATTCACACACATACACTACGGACAATTTAGCTTACCTAATTCACCTGTACCGCATGGCTTTGGACTTGTTAGGTGAAACTGGAGCACCCGGAGGAAACCCACACAATCGCAGGGAGAACATGCAAACTCCACACAGAAATGCCAACTGACCTAGTCTACAGAACAAACCATTATAATACAATGACTTGCCTAATTACCCACCCTTGCATAATTAATTTAAGCATTTAAATGTCACTTTAAGCTGAATACTAGTATTTGAAAAACATCTAGTCAAATATTATGTACAGTCATCATGACAAAGATAAAAGAAATTGGTTATTAGAAATGAGTTATTAAAACTTTTATGTTTTGAGATGTAATCAAAGAATCTTCTTTCCGTTAAACAGAAATTGTGGAAAAAATATAGGAGGAGGTTAATAATTCTGATTTCAACTGAAGGTATCAGCATAAATAATAAATAACTGAAAAAGTTTTATGGCAGATCTGTGAAATTCCTTTAAAGTGGAGGTGGTGGATTAGCATACCATAAACACTCAGACAAGCCAGCATTATAAGTTGGCAATATGTACTGTATAGTATCAATAAATAAAAAGAGCAGAGCATACCTAAAAGTAAATTACTAATATACAAATATCCTCTATGGAAAATAAATTGACATAAATGGATCTGAAAAAAAAACTGTTTTGCTCACAGAGCTGGAAAGCATGTGCCACATTGCATTAGCGGCGAGGACAAGCTCTTTTTTTGCAGCGTCTAGTTTCGTCTCTTTGCTGTGGGGGAGGAGATGCAAGGTTAAGTTTGCCGAGCTTTGAAGCCAGAAGCGAGAGTACGAAAAGAAGAAAAAATAAACCAGAATGAGACGCATTAGAGTCTAGGGTTTAGGCTTAGTCATCACCAGACGAGCTAAAATGTAAATGAGTGCATTAAGCGGAAATTAAAAGGGTGCAAGAGTGTTTGCACTTCATAAAAAGGAGTGGGCTACAAAGACTTTTCCAGCGTATTAGGAATGAAGATGACAAAAACACGATAAGAAGCTGAAGCCATGGCCTAATAGATGACTATTGTGTTGTCACTATATTAGAATTTTTGTAACTGCGATATGATATGATACCATGAAAAGTAGCCATATTCAATACCAGTTTTGACAACACAAGGATAAAGGAGCATTTTTACTAAACAAAAGTTTATATTGTTTTAAATACTTCAGTTTCGACATTTACTGAAATATCTGTATTCTTGATGCTAATCGATGATGATGAGGAAGAGGAGGAGGATGATGAGGTTTTTTTTTTCAGTTTAAAAACTGTAATGTATCTACTTAAAAAAAAAGTATGAACACAAATGATAAGCCCACTTATTGAGATGAATGCCTTCATGGATTCACTTGTTAAAGGGATAGTGCACCTAAAAATGCAAATGCACTCACTATTTACTCTTCCTCGAGTTGTTGAAGAAAGCTGGAAACAATTGACTTTTCCCTTCTGTGGAAGTCAATTGTTTCGTTTTTTATTTATTTTATTATTATTATTATCTTCAAAATACCTTGTTTTGTACTCACTACTTGAGGGTGAGTACATTTTCCTTTAAAGTAGTCTTACAATTGGTTGTTTAAATTGTTTATGTCTATTTTATGGATGGACGGATACAGCTATATAAAACAACAGAATGAACAGGCATGATGATAGATACTGTAGGCAGAATAGACAGAATGGTATATACTGTAGAACAATAGACAGATAGACAAATATTCAGGTATTGTTTTGTTTGTTTGTTTGTTTGTTTGTTTGTTTACAATTTTCCATTACAGTTTTTTTCAATTACTTTGGCACATTTTTCAAAACTGTCTAAACATACAAATCTCAAACAGTTTACTGGAACGTCAGAACTTTATTGCGTGTCTGCCAAAATCTAGATTACTCGCTCAAAACATTTCATTCATGCTTCAAAACCTAGTTATTGTGTCACTAATTTGGTTAAGGCAACCAAAACATAAAGTGTTTTTGTCATTGTGTGAGCCACACTAGTCAATATATAA
>CAIGQQ010032667.1:750957-771296 GCA_903798035.1 Danio albolineatus | reverse complement strand
TCCAAAAATGTATATAGCGGTACGTTTTCAGAATGAGCCTGGGTTGAATAAATGTATAACACTCAGCTTGGGGCTTTTATTGTGCTCTTCTTATATAAGTTTGTATTTAGACATATTCCACATTATGCAGCAGGGCAGTGTTTTTATAAATTAAAAAGCATAAATAAAGGGACAAAATAAAAATACAAAAACATGAATAACGAAATATGGAAAACCACTAGTTTATGGATATTTTTACAGTGATATGGCAACTAAAATTTACTTGTTACATACTGTTTGGTAACCTTTTAAATATATATATATATATATATATATATATATATATATATATATATATATTAGGGCTGTCAATTGATTAAAAAAATTAACTAATTAATCACACTTTTGTCTGTGATTAATCATGATTAATCACAAAAAGCCGTATTTATTACAGAAATAAAAACACAGGCATGTAAGTGCCGTTTGAATTTTAAAACAATCAATGCCAATAACAAACAAAAATTATTTCCATGTTGGATTCTAAGTGAACTACAAAAAAATCCAAAATACAGGCATTGCAAATATGGAAATTGGAGGAAAAAAATACTAATAATAAAGTATTGAATACAAACAATTGTTTTCATTGTAAAGTTGTTTTGCGAGTTGAGAACATTAATTATAAAGTAGAAACAATTTTGCTTAATCCTCCCTAACATTAGCCAGTTGCTATAAGACAGTACTGTCTGTTGACATTATCAGGTGACAACACAGGCATGCACGCACGCACACACACACACACACACACACACACACACACACATAGACAGAGACACACACTTCCTTCAAATCATCACCATGCACCGGTTCTTAAAGTATGACTGTATTTCTCAAGCAAGGATTCTGATACAACGTGAAGCAGACGCTTTACAACAAGTTGCGTGTAGGGGGAAACACGTCAAACTTAATGAAACATTTGAGGGTGCTTGGAATCAACTTAGAGAGGAATGGGCTGTCTTTGGCAGCTTGCGACATCATGTGGCACATCACTGAGTACATTTACATGATCCATATTATCCATATTATCGCCCGGTCGCCTCTATGGACGCGCCGGCCCTGAGGACGCGTGTTAATTTCTCCGCGATGCCCGGCGGCAGAGTAATAACAGCTCGTTAACTCACAGGCTTGTGCAAATGATGAGACGGACAAAAGTACTCGATGCATGCCCTTCTTTTACTTCTTTTAGTGCTTTCAGCTTCACAGTCCAAAACAGCTCCCGGGTGGAATTACAGGAGAAAACTTAACACAAAACCGGATCAAACTTTCTCCCTTTCACCGCACACACACACACAGCGCGCGCTCACATTCAACCGCATGCGTGGCGAACTACACACCCACAAATGCCCTGCGCCATGGACTACAACCCCGTAAAAGCCACAACAGGAAACAGAAAAACTGCCTCTGCGTTAAATGCGTTAAATTTTTTAACGACTTAAATATTTCAAATTAATCGGCGTGCGTTAACGCGCTAATTTTGACAGCCCTAATATATATATATATATATATATATATATATATATATATATATATATATATATATATATGTATATTTTTGTGTCCAAAATAATCCCTTACAAGTTTGAAACAACGACAGAATGAGTAAATGATACCAAGTTAATATGTAGCATAAATAAATAAATGAATAAATGAATAAATAAATGAATAAATGAATAAATGAATAAATGAATAAATAAATAAATAAATAAATAAATAAATAAATAAATAAATGAATGAATGAATGAATGAATGAATGAATGAATGAATGAATGAATAAATAAATAAATACATAATTACATAAATACATACATACATACATACATACATACATACAAACATTCACTAGTATTGAACCACATAAATGTACATCAATTGACTTTTACAAATCACTAAATAAAATATAACTCAGTGCAGTTTAAAACACATTTCCAAGTATCAGATCTCAGAGCAGCTTTCCTTGTCCTATAAGATTCCTGGCCCTGGCTAATAAGCTCCCATATTTCAAACTAAAGTTCGATGTCATCCATGTTCTGCTAATAGGCTAAATGAAAAGGCCATTTGCCGTGTGCAGCCACAGTTACAATGTATTTTTAATAGCCTTTCTTACAGTCAATTATTTAGGATACAACACAAAGGGATGAAGGAAGTGGATATGTTACCTGTTTCTTCATCTGCAATCATGCACACAACAAAAAATATTGACTTTAATCTAGGTAATTTGCCAAAATAGATAACTTTATAATCAACCTTAACTTTGAATATGCAAAATTCACAACACTTAATAAATAATTTATTACAGAAAACCAGTCGGAAATAAAATAATCAATAAACATAATATACAGTGGGCCGCCACGGTGGCGTAGTGAGTAGCACGTTCGCTTCACAGCAAGAAGGTCACTGGTTCGAGCCTCGGCTGGGTCAGTTGGCATTTCTGTGTGGAGTTTCCATGTTCTCCCTGTGGTTGCGTGGATTTCCCCCACAAGTCCAAAGATATGCGGTACAGGTGAATTGGGTAAACTGAATTGTCCACAGTGTATGAGTGTGAATGAGAACGTATGGATGTTTCCCAAAGATGGGTTGCAGCTGGAAGGGCATCCGTTGCGTAAAACAAATGCTGGATAAGTTGGCGGATCATTCCGCTGTGGCTACCCCGGATTAATAAAGGGACTAAGCCGAAAAGAAAATGAATGAATGAATAATATACAGTATAGTGTGAATGCAGCATGTTCACGAAACCGTCTCTCTTCCTACATCATCCTGCTGATCCATCATTAAATCAGGCGAGTACTTAAGTAAAACCTCAGATAGGCTTCCTGATAGAGGAATTCCCGATAGGAATCTTGCAGCTAAGTGCAAGGTGGCAAAAAGTCAAGGGAAGCATGCAATACTGTGGGAAGAGCAAGTCAGAGTCCTCATCGTCCCCATTCACGGTGGCTCAAATACATCTAAAGGGCAGGATTACAGGAGGGAAGGAGAGAGATTGAGAAAAATCCTTCCTCTGTCCTTGATAACTCCATGAGAATGCATGAAGGATCAGCTCCTTCCTTTCTGTGATTCCAGAGTCAACGGCTTTGGTGAAAAGCGAACAAACGTACAGATGGTGATCAGTCCAGTCAGTGCAAACCAAAATGGAATCAGCTGTAGAGCAATTAAGCGAGGCTCTGAAAGATGAATTGGATTTAATGAAGCTGATTGTTCACTAAAATGTGCCAGCGGTAATGAGAACCAACAGAATTCAACACTATCCAAAGATATGGACGGCAAGACAGAAGAACAATATTTTTTGTCCCAAAATAGTCGAAAGTATTCGCTCTACTGAGTTTTTTTTTTTGTTTGTTTGTTTGTTTGTTTTTTTTAAACATTTCCTAAATGATGTTTAACAGAATGTTTTTACAGTATTTCCTATATATTTTTTCTTTTTCTGGAGAAAGTCTTATTTATTTTATTTTGGCTAGAATATAAGCAGTTTTTAAGTTTTTTTTTAAGCATTTTATGGTTAATATTATTAGCCCGCTGCCATGTGTTTGTCTTCTATTGTCTAGATAAAACCACTGTTATACAATGGCTTGCCTAATTACCCTAACTTGCCTAGTTAAATTAAATAACCTAGTTAAGCCGTAAAACTGTTAATGGCAAACACGAGAAGAGCCAGCATGATGTGCGCTCTACTGGAGTATTGTATGGATTAACTAACATTTGTTTTCAAAATGAGTTGGAAAGTGCACCACCCACGCTTTATGCAGGTATGTCTCTCATGTATATCTCCCATGTATTTGTGGAGATTCCACAGTTTTTTTTTGACCACAGTTTACATGTCGCGCACGTCTCTGGTGGACGATTGTAATAACAAAGCCCCGTGGGTGTGGTCGCATTAAAAATAATGAGCTCAGACTGAGAAATTAGATATAGTGTTGGTTTCATACTGGTTTCTTTATCAAACTAAATTTGTTTTCAAATTGCACTCACTGCATTTAGAAGTAGACACTTCAAGCTTTCTATAGATATATGTCTCATGTATGTATGTTTTGTTTTCGCTGAGTTTCAGTTCATTACATTGACCCGTTTTTAAATACAGTTCGCAGAGAGACAAAAGAAAGAATGCGCACACTGATTATTTTCCTTATTTAGCAAAAGCACACTTTTGTTGTTATTGTGAGTGGACACACAAAAAAGTAGACACCTAACAGAATCGATTGATGTATTGCTCTTATCTGTACGATCCAAACTGAAAGTGTAATTTAAGTTATTTTAAATATTACTTATTAAAGAGCCCCTATTATGTTTTTTTTTTTTTTTTTTTTTGAAAATTCCATCCATGCATTATAACACAGCTGTGAATGGAAGTGAATGAAAACATCCAGCTGAGGTTTAAATCAACTTTTGCCACTGTGTGGATTAATTCTGAATGTGTGTCATTGTTATTATTTGGGGTTAGGGTTAAGAATAGAGGAATATGCTGATTTTTAACTGCACTGCTTTAATGCATTCCTGCATTAAAATTTCCATCTACCATCTTTCTATACAGCATGAAGCAATGAAGGAACATGATGGTGCATCATTTTTTGCAGTACTTTCACCAAATGAAAGTGTGAAAATAATAATTGGAACACTATGACCTTTTGCAATAACAAAGGTCTTAATGTTAAAAAAGACAACACAGCCTCATTTAAAAACATGTGCCTACTTTTTTTTGCTTAACAGCAGAAATATGATTACTAAAGCTTCCAATTAAATCTCACCACATTTTGGAACTATTTCCTATATGTTACGAACTTATTCATATGAAGTAGTAGTAGTAGTAGTAGTAGAAGTAGAAGTAACAAAAAACATTATTAATCCTGGTGAGGGAAAACTCACTTGCCATCATTGACATCACAAATACAGTAAATTATTAGACCAAAAAACACCCCAAAAACAGTACAACAACACACCATTTGTCCCGACTATACATTACAACACAGTAGTAAAATCCTATTTGTGATTTGTTATGATCTGCACACACATCAGTAATTGTTATGTTTAGGGTTAAGTTTGGGCCAAATGAGAACAATTTGGGTTGAAATAACCCAGAATTCTTTATATAAAGATATTGACCATTATATTATTAATTTTCTTTTATGCAAACGTTAGACTAGTATCAACAGGGCTAACAACACATATCTTCTTTTTTAATTCTTGTTGACATTGAAGTTAACTTGGTGTTTCTTCTTTGAAAACTTTCCAGAGTTCATCTTTAGGTTTAGAGTGTTATATCTTTCTTTTTCTGTCCAGGTGGTCTCATGTAGCCTCTATAATATTCAGGTCAGGACCCAGTGGAGGACATTTCATGACCATGTCTATGTTTCATCAGTTGTTTCCTTTCTCAAATTAGGATTTCACTGCAATTAGCGGACCATTATCATGCTGAAAATGAAAACTATTAACACTCCAGTCCTTTCCAGAAGGAATGGTATGGTGCATTAAAACCTATCTGTACTTTTCAACATTCACAATTCCATCATTCATTCATTAATTTTCCTTCAGCTTAGTCCTTTTATTAATCAGGGGTCGCCACAGCGGACTTATCCAGCATATGTTTTACACAGCAGATGCCCTGTGAGGAAAACAATTCCATCAATACAGACAACATTGACAACAACACTGGTAGAAATGCAGCTCAATTTAAAACAAATAGCTTCTCTTTCCAATATTGTGTTTCACATGACTTAAACATTAATTAATTCATTCATTTTCTTTTTGGCTTAGTCCCTTTATTAATCTGGGGTCGCCACAGCGTAATGAACCGCCAACTTATCCAGCATCTCTGGGAAACATCCATACACACTCATTCACACTCATACACTACGGACAATTTAGCCTACCCAATTCACTATACCGCATGTCTTTGGACTTGTGGGGGAAACCGGAGCACCCGGAGGAAACCCACACAACCACAGGGAGAACATGCAAACTCCACACAGAATGCCAACTGACCCAGCCGAGACTCGAACCAGCGACCTTCTTGCTGTGAGGCGAACGTGCTACTCACTTAATCAGTTAAACCCAAATAATTCCAAAAACGTAACCAAAAAGTTCTAAAATAATTGTTAAAAAAAAAAAAAAACTCTAACCTAACTTAACCCCCCTAACCACCTAACCAACTCTAACCCAGCAAACCATACGTAAACTAAAAGACAATTTAATCACCCTGTATAAATCCTGAGGAAACATCCAGAATCTAGTATCACATTTCAAGTTATATGAAGAGAATGCAGCTACCCAATAAAGATAGACAGCTATCTATTTAGACAGGGGACAGATTGCTAAGATGCTCATTGTGGTCTCTGAAAGCAGAAGAATCAGAACACTAGACCTGTCTAATACACTGCCCATCCAGACATGCCGTCCTCTCTCATGCTGGCATTTAAAGGACGCTTGTCTTTTGATCTGAGATTCCTACAAAGCGCAGAGAGGTCTTGACGTTTGATCTGACACATGATCCGCTCTCTGCTCTCTTCAGCTCAGACTTTGTAACCTGACTGTATAATGTTAGCATTCTGCATACAGATTAAAGCTACCCTGCACGGAAAATGAAGCAAACATCCCCATGAAGATGCCTGGTAAATATATATATATATCCACAGATGCTAGCTAATGAAGCCTCAGGACGTTTTGTTGCCTCCTCAGTTTTGTTCAACCCACATGAACTTTCACTTAAAGAAAAGTTTTTTGTTTTTTTAGGGAACTCTTTGGCCAAATGAAAAACAGATAGGAGTGGGACGTATGGCCAAAACTTAATAATATGAGGACTTTTATGTTATATTTGTTGTATTTTTTGGTGGAAACTGCAAGATGTTCTATATTACATTACAGTATAGTCTTATACATACAATACATATATACCGACTAGTCCGACTAGTCGACTATAGTGAATAGGTGTGGCAAACTTTATGTGTAAACATCATACCAGGTGAGTGCGGTGAAGATACACACTGTGTGAGGAGACTTCTGATAACCAAGAAGACCAGTAACTGTGAAAATGCATGACTTACGCCTGTTTCACACCGCAAGCGCAAGCAGGGCGTGAGCAACGCGTGAGCAGCGCGTTGGTAGAGCAGAAGCAGCACGCAGGCGTTTGCCTTTCACACCGACTGCGTCTGCAGCGCGCAGCTCATCGGCAGCAGGAACACAGATCATCTGTCTATCTTATCTAGTTATCCAAGACAATCGCCTGTGATATCACGTCATTTTGTTTTTGGTTGTCAGGATGTTGTAGGCATATAGTTATATTAATATTTATACAATATAGTTATATTGATATTTATACATGATCAAACTAGTGTTACTTTCTTCGCTTCAGCGGTGTCCAGCGACTCGTTAATTCATGCTCGTGTAAAGGATGAGACGGACAATAGTAATCACTGCATGCTCTTCTTTTACTTATGTTCGTGTTGTCAGGTTCAGTGCAAACAGCTCCCGGTGGAAGAACTTGAGTGAACATAAAACAAAGCCGAATAAATCGTTCCTCTGCTTCAACTGCACATATAGCCCAGCTCACATCATTCAAGTATGGATGTCGAACTACACTACCCACAATACACTTCGTCATGGACTACAACCCCCGTCAGTAAGCAAAACTGATACTAAAGTTGTTTTACATTTGGTTTTGTAGTTCGGGTCTAAATAAATATTTGTTGCAGTTTTAAATCGTTTCAGTTCATTTAATTGACCATATATAAATCAGTTGATATTACTGATACTTTTATTGGGTAAAATTGCTACTTTTTACTGTCATTTAATGTGTTTAAGCCATTATCAATGCATTGTCACTTTAATTGAGCGTGAGCAGCACGTCAAAAATAGACCCAGCGCCGAAACTATCGCAGCACTAATGCTTCAGCGACGCTCACGCCTCGCGCTGAGGCGCTGCTTCTGCTTGCGGTATGAAAGCTCTAACCTGTTAACATGGACGTCGAAAAAAACACGCGCTGCTCACACTCTGCTAACGCGACGCTTGCGCTTGCGGTGTGAAACAGGCTTGAGAGTCATCGCCTTTGTCTTTTGTAAATTTTGTTGCTATGAAATAAACTGACATGATGTATTGTCATGTGTTCGATATACGATATATGCATTACTTTTGCACTAAATACAGTGTATCTGTTATCGTTACATTTTTAGTAGTGCTTGCCATGACCAATGTGTCGACTGCATTTATTTTGTACTAAAATTAGCCAATGCTAATGTTCGCTATTAACGAAATTAAAGAGTTGACAGTGCATTAGTTTTCCACTAAAATTAGTTGTTGGTAATGTTTAATTGTTTTTGCAACGTGTTATGAGCTGTCAAACAGCATGTGTATATGCATTTCCTGCAAATAAAGAGCAAATTAGGCCGTGTTGCTAAATATTTGCATCTTGTGTGTTGTTGAGGATGTCACCAGCAACTAGTCGACATCAACTCGACTTTAATAACATAAAAATAGACTTCCAAAAATCTGAAGTCATTCAACACCTAAAATAGGTCAATTACAGTTCTGTGGTTAGTAAGATTCCTTTTTTATTAAATTTTTTATTTACACAATATTAGGTCACACTACTTTGATGGTCCATTTGTTGAATTAAGTTACATTGCATCTACATGCCAACTAATTCTCAATAAATTATAAGTAGACTGTTAGGTTGGGTTTAGGATTGGGGTTAGAGTTAGTTGATATGTATTTGTCTAATCTGACTGTTTGCACCACAGTCACAACAAAAATGTACACAACAGAAATGTAAAAACAGCCATTCAGTAACACAGAATAGTGCACTCCAATGAAATGGTAAGGTTTATAATCTAATTAATACATATTAAACCTCTTTAACATTTATAAACGTACATGCTAAATCACTGATATGTGTTGGCTTGCTTGTAGTCACAGTTCTAAAGTTCAATTTCAAACGGTTTATTTTGTTTTCAAGATCTGAGGTAAGATATCTGCTGCTGCTGTCAGTATATGGCAATAAATGTCATGTTGTATGTCATTCAAACTCACATTCTTAGCACTAAACACTGAATAAAGCACATGAGGTGTACCTGAGGTGATTACTATCACTATCACTAACAGTTTTCTGTTGTTCAACTGCAAGAAATAGAAGATGTTTCTAAAATGTATAAAAAATATGCCTTCTATCACGTGCCATTACTTACATATATATATATATATACAATATTAGGTCACACTTTACTTTGATGGTCCATTTGTTGAATAGAGTTACATTGCATCTACATGCCAACTAATTCTCGATAAATTACAAGTAAAATATTAGATTGGGGTTAGGGTTGGGGTTAGAGTTAGTTGATATGTATTTGCGAAGTTTCTTATAGTCAGTTAAATGTCTGTTGAAGGAGCAGTATCAACAAATATTAAACAGACAGTCTACTAATACTCAACTAGACCATCAATATAAAGTGCTACCCAATATTATTGTATTAAGACAATAAAACACTGCTGATAAAGTAATTCATATAATAAGAAAATGTCTGAATGATTATGCCTTCTGAACTTAAAATGAATAATTAACACAACACAGCTGATAAAGTAATTAAACATAGTTTTTAAAAGCTTCTGAACGATAATACATACTACTCTCTGCTCTATATGTTTTATATATAATTCTAAAGAATGTCTATACTGTATATTTCACAAACATAAAAGTGAAACAGAAATATTAATGTCTTTACTTTCTCTTTTAATCAGTTTGTGCATTAAACCTTTATAAATGCAACTGCTTTAAAAGAAAGAATTTAATTAATACGATAATTAGACCAACAATATCTCTAAAATTATCTGTAATATACTGTACATTTTCTAGTTAACACAATGCTACTAGTATATGCTACAGCTTGTAGGACATGGAACAAATGCCCTGTTTTGATCTCTGACAATCTCCTCGACTCTTTCCACATTTTCACTGTCAAAATGAAATCTATAATTTTTACAAACATCATAAATGCAAAAGAACTGCATTTGCTACACATTTAAATCACTTCTGCTACATCAAAGCTGGTTTGTGATGTTTCTGGGTTTCTAAATTCAGGTCATATTTATAGCATACCCAACTGTATCATTACTAACACATGCAAAATTCCACTAGTCTAAAACAGCGTGCAGATGAAATTTTAATACCATGGATGTGTGCTGATCAGAAGTAGACACAGAATTATTCAGAAATAGAAACAGCTCTGTAGCTGCTTCTTATTATAAGGCAATCATCGCAGGAAGTTTTGTAAAGACTATATTAGTTCTTAATTGACAACAGTATAAGAATTCTATGAAACAGTGAAACTTTTGATCAGAAAATGCAAGCCCTTTATCATCACCAGTGTTGGGTGTAATAAAATATTTTTTTTTGCTGAAAAGTAAAGGGATCGTTTTGAATTGTTAGGCAATTTTATTACAATACTTATATAATTGCCTTAAAGATGCTGTATGTAAGTTTTTGACTCTTCTAAAGCATAAAAATACTATAATATGTTTGCAGATATTTAAGAAACATCCTAAGTAAACATTCTTGTTTATCTGAAAAAACTATGCTTAAGTCATATATTCTGCTTTGAAAATGTGCATTACATTTTATGTCATGCCAGAATGGTTATCTTTATGCTGGTTCTTTTAACCTGCCGGTTTAGCCAATCATATTTCATCACCCCGAGTGGCCTTGTTGGAAAATCGCATATTCCATTTTAGGCATGGGCCGGTATAAGATTCTGACGCTATGATAACCCTGGATAAGAATATCACGGTTTACAGTATAGTGAAAATTTTAGCAGTATAAAAAAAATTCCCTTTAAACATAATATATTTTATTTTGAGAAACATTTTAAGTATTTTGGAGCAGTAAACATGTAGGGCTAAATAATTCAAGTGAATCATTGACATCTGCGGTCTTCAAAAACAGATATCTACAATTTACAACAGCATCTTTGGATATCTTTTCTGCTGGAGATACTGTTGTACCAAAAAACAAACAAAAAAAAAGTTAATAAAAAAATCTTACACATAACCTTAGGAACGGTATTACAGAAAATTTTGCTGGTTTTAAGACCTTGACTTTTACCTTAAAAACGCATGCCTTAAAAACGGTTATCGTCCCATGCCTATTCCATTTATTAAGTCAGAAAGGCTCTTAAAGTGTGCATCTGCGACTGAAATGCGACATCCGGCAGACAGTAGCAGTCTCTGAAATGAGATGCAGATTCAGAGCTCCAGATGAGGTAGTTATTAATTAGCAAATAATATAAAAAATCAGAACGTAAGCATTAGGTGAGAACCCCGTGTCCTAACAACACGCTAGTTGATGAGATTTGCAATGATGAGTGATCAGCAAACTGGCTGTTTGCACCAGACGAAACACAACAGAAATGTAAATACAGCCATTCAGAAACACAGAATAGTCCACTAACTGCACTCCAACGAAATGGTAGTTTTTAAGACTGAAAACACATCTGTTTAGCTGTGCCTTTACTGAATGAGCACTGTGCTACGTCTGACAGATCGCACTACTGTGTCTTTCTTTTCTTTTAATTATTTTATAACTTGTCTTAAAGGGGAAATGAAGCACTCAGTCAAGTTTATATTATTTTGTACATTGGATTCCACTATAATGAAAATATATTTTAAAAACTCGATTAATGTAACCATTTAGAAGAAAACAGCATGTTTAACTCTAGATTTTAGACCTAGGGCGCCGCCATCTTGGAATGTCGTTGTGTCTGACGTCACGGGGTTGGTTCCGTTCTCTCAGCCGTACAGATACAGTGGAAGTAAAGGAGACTGTAAAGCCTAATTTAACCCAATGCGTGAAGTTGTGGACGTGGAGCTGCTGCAAATGCAAGCATCACATGTGTGTCTAATATAAAAGTACATATATTTATTATATTTTTATTTTTCCCCCTTTTAATTACCGATCATTTGATGCGCTTTGATTCACTCTCTGTATTACGCCTGACAGTCTCTCTGGGTTTCAACCATGGTTGTAACGAACTGAACACGGAGACTGAACAGCCTCAATTAACCCAATGCATGAAGTTGCGGGCGTATCGCTGAGCTGCTGCAAATACAAGTATTTAAGTGTCTTAAGTTGTGTATTTTTCTTTTGCTAATACCTTGCGTTTGATGCGCTTTGGTCCACTCTCTGTCACGCTGGTGCAGTGCTGTCTGATGAGGGGATTTACATTCAGACTAATGATTAAAATCACACGACTTCACACTTTACTAAGTCACGTCTGTGTGGATAATGTCAAGATATATTTCCTTTTCATGTCGATCTCTCAACATGTATGAAGGATAAAAAACAGCGATGTGAAAAAACTCGCCGATCTTAGTTTAGGTTGAACGCGAAAAAAGGTGTAAAAGTCCTCACCCCCATTACATCACCACTGGACCTGGTTGAAACATCACTGACGCAATGAGGGCGGGTACTTTCACTTTTCACCGCTACAGCCCCTCGCCCTCACCTCTTTTCATGTTCGTTGTTTTTCATCGCATGTTTTTTACATGTTGAGAGATCGATTAAAAGTTCATTTCTACAGTCAATACATTGAGATGTATGCAGATTTTTATTATTAAGTCCACTAATAAAATTATTTCAAAGTTACATTTCAGACAAAGTTTTTATAAAAGTAATGTAAAATTGATTTTAACAATATAATTAGTAATTAATTGCCTTTTTGAAGCTATTTACCCAACACTCATTAACTCTTCTATATCAAGCCTTTCCCAAGTGAACTATCTGACAACAACACAGCTGAAGAGCTGAAGAGCTCAGCTGCTAGATCAATGTGCATGCGGCATTCAGGTTAGCAGTGGGAAGCTAATCTCTGTGAAAACGGATGCAGAACGGCAACAAATTGTTTAGTAAAACCGCGTCACCACCCTGCCAGTCAATTTTGGAAAGATATTATCAGACATACACCATAAATCAGCTTTTATAAGCATACGGAAAGAACGAAACAGCGAATAAACAACACGGGGAGAGAGTAGAGAGTTTACAAGAGAGGAAGAGAAATGAAGTATAAAAAAACAAGCCATAAAGATAAAGAGGTGGAAAATGAAAGATGTACGAGAGACAGACAGAAAAGTCACTTTAAGACCGCCAACCCGTTTGGCTTCAATCAATGCTATCAAGGCCACACAAAAGCATCTCAAGACTCCAATCAAACACCTGTACTGAGGGACAAATGTCGAGCATGTCAACAAACAGAGCATTAAAGCTAGCGCAGAAGCAGATAAACATGCCTCAAGTAAACAAATGCAATTTTAAGCTTTTAAGATACCATTAATAAGATACGCACAATCCTCAATTGGCGTACACATTTAAATGCTACGCTGCTAGTTTTCCGCATTAAAGACCGACAGTGAGTGAGATTGTTAGCGCTGATGGAATCTAATACTCGATGGAATCAGCTCAGCATGTCTGAAGTGAATGAATTTACATTTCATCAAAAAGATTGTCAAACGGAGGAGAACGAAATGGATAAACATCCACCCACTCTTCCCTGGATAAAAGCACATGCGCTTATGAAGATCTCAATCAAAAAGTGTGCAAGAAAAGTTGTTGGTTTAGAGTTCGGTGAGGTTGAGAGCGTGCTCATGTTGTTGACCGAATGATCCCACGCCAAAGGAAGGTATTTTAGGTGTTTGCTCATTCGTAGAATTGTTGAATTAATCTAACCTGAGAAAAGGTATTTGGGTTTGACATGAAAGAGCGTAGGGGCGCCACAGTGGCGTAGTGAGTAGCACATTCGCCTCACAGCAAGAGGGTCGCTGGTTCGAGTCTCGGCTGGGTCAGTTGGCATTTCTGTGCGGAGTTTGCATGTTCCCACCGTGGCTGCGTGGGTTTCCTCCGGGTGCTCCGGTTTCCCCCACAAGTCCAAAGACATGTGGTATAGGTGAATTGGGTAAGCTAAATTGTCCGTGTGAATGAGTGTGTATGGATGTTTCCCAGAGATGGGTTGTGGCTGGAAGGGCATCAGCTGCGTAAAACAAAATGCTGGATAAGTTGGCGGTTCATTCTGCTGTGGCGACCCCAGATTAATAAAGGGACTAAGCCAAAAAGAAAATGATTGAATGAATGAAAGAGCGTTCATCACAAATGTCAAAAGCAACTCAAAATGTGTCAATCATTAACCAAAATATTTTAGATGGACCCTTTTTTCGAGCCTGTTTTGACATGGTTAACGATCATCTTAAATCGTTAAACGTTTTTAATATTTAGCTTTAAAAAAAAAAAAAAAACATATGAACATTTGTATGTATTTTCTATATTTATGTATTATATCATATTTGCATCAAATTTTCAAAAAAAATGTAACCGCTTGCATGAGGTATTTCGAATGCAGCATCTATGGGACAGTGAATTTGATGTTGCATCTTCTGGCTGCCGTTTTCAGTCTCACATTTTTTTTTTCTAAAAGTCTTGATAACACCATCATGGAGTTTTTTTTTTCATTATTTCAGCAAATATGATAGTAAAAAATAATTTGTTGTACTTTTTTTTTTTTACTATGCTCTAAGTTTACCCAACTATGGCGACTTCCGCAACTGAGAAACCTGGAAATGTGAAAAGGGTCCATTCAGTTTTGCTAATTTCAAGTTTACTTCCTGTACATGCCTAGATAGCATGATAACAAATACACAAAATGTCAGCCTATGGCTTCCATTGGCTGCCTGTGAACATATATTGTGGCATTCATACACTGCTGTTGTAGGTGAGGACTGGAACACTTTTCTGGAGTGCAAAAGCAATGCACTTCCATATATGGATCTACAATCAGGATGTTTGGGATGACTTAAAGGAATTACATTTAAAATCTGCAATAAACAGAAACTTCTGTTCAAATCTTGCTCGCGATCGTAGCTTTGGTTGAATTAACATGGTAAATCTGACAGAATATTTACTGTTTGTATCTTTTATTTGTATTTGTAGTTGTTTGCTTGTATTTACAGGTAACGAGGAAGCCTCCAGAATGAAAAATGTTAATACGGTAATTTGGTTTCTAAAACAATCTGTAAACAGTAAACCATGACTATAGACTGAAACATCCAACCAATCAGAAGAGAGTAGGTACTGTACTAATGTTAGGTTCCCACCGAATGCGCATTAAATGCAATTATTGATGTAAAATGTGCAAAAAATTTTCTGCAAATGCATGGTGTTTGCCTCAATTGTGTCTTCTGCGTAAGTTAAAAAAAATGAGATGTGCATAAGATTTATACGATTTGCACATTTGCAAATTAGCAATTTATTGGCACATGTTGTTACCCTCAAAACAAATTACAATAATTGTTTTTGGCACATCTTATTCCACTAAAAACAAATTACAATAATAGTTTTTGTTTTATTTTTTTTATGCATGCATTTAATGTGCATTCCAATAATACTAGAAACGTAATTGTAATCATCCTATATTGTGATTCTAGACACTGATAATCTGTAGTGCACATCAAGAACTCAATAGCGATTCAGAAAATATGCATTAGTCGATAAACATCGCAGACATATTCATGAGCAAGTGGCTTTGTGTGAACTCAGTATTAGAAAGAGTGCTTTAGAGAGACCACAAACAAACAAACAAACAAACCATATCAGCTTTAATGAATTCTCTGTGAAAAATCAAACCTTGAATTCATGACAATCTACTGAAGGAGACCTCCAAGTCAGGAACTGCTAAAGTAGCAAAAAGGGCAATGACAAAGAAATGACATTCAAGAACATCATATTGAAGGTAATATTAAGATTTAACTGTACAATTCAGAAATTCATTCTGCAGCAACAAGGAATCGTTTGACATTCTGAGTGTTGTTTTCATTCTTCCAACATCTGAAATAAGTCACAGAAGACAATCTCCATATGCTTTAAATACGTCTGGTGGGCGGAGGTGGTGAGAGGGTGTAAACCACATCAGTTAGAACTGGATCTGTGAAACTTCGCATGCAATGCCGGGAGTAAAATGTGTAAATGATGCTAATTATTACCCACCAGCAATTCAAAGCTAATCTAGCAGATGCACTAATAATTGAGCTTAAAGGAGCACTCCAGTTTTTTTGTAAATATGCTCACTTTACAACTCCCCTTGAGTTGAACAGTTGAGTTTGCCCGTTTTTTAATCCATTCAGCCAATCTCCCAGTCTGGTGAGACCGCTATTAGCTTAGCTTAGCATAAGTCATTGAATCTGATTAGACCATTAGCATCTCGCTCGAAAATTTTTAAAAATATATTTTTTATAATTTTCTATTTAAAGCTTGATTTCTCTGTAGTTACATTGTGTACTAAGAGACAGAAAATAAAAATTGGATATTTTCTAGGTTATAATAGCTAGGAACTATACTCTCGCTGTGGCGTGATAACCAGGGAACTTTGCTGTTGTACCATGGCTGCAGCATGGGCAAATACATTATGCAGTAGCTGAAAATAGTCCACAGATAAGTAATAAGGTAACAGCACTATGTAATACAGTATCAAGCTTGATTATATTGCGAGAATAAGAGTATAGGCGACACGGTGGCGCAGTAGGTAGTGCTGTCGCCTCACAGCAAGAAGGTCGCTGGTTCGAGCCTCGGCTGGGTCAGTTGGCATTTCTGTGTGGAGTTTCCATGTTCTCCCCGTGGTTGCGTGGGTTTCCTCCGGGTGCTCCGGTTTCCCCCACAAGTCCAAAGACATGCGGTGTAGGTGAATTAGGTGGGCTAGGTTGTCCGTAGTGTATGTGTGTGAATGGGAATGTGTAGATGTTTCCCAGTGATGGTTTCGGCTGGAAGGGTGTCACGATTGCGGAGCCATGCGCTCCTTCTGTGTTGTTGTTGTTGTTGTTGTTGTGATCCCGTGTTATTACGTATGCCGATCAGCTGATCTAATCAGCTCCAGTTGGTTCCTATTCTGTTACGACTATATATTAGCGCCAGTGCCTTTCTTGGTTGTCAGTACATTATTGTTTGTTCATGGTCTGTCTGTGTCTTGTCAGAATTCTTGTGGGCACTCCCTGGCTTACTCTGGGACATTATTTACACCCTGCTACCACATTGTTATTTTGTTTGAACTCCTACACCTTTTTGATTTATGGCCTTTTGTCATTAAAAACACTTGCAATTGGATCCTCTTTGTTGTTTCTATTTCTTTACACCGTGACAAAGGGCATCCGCTGCGTGAAACAAATGCTGGATAAGTTGGCGGTTCATTCCGCTGTGGCAACCCCGGATTAATAAAGGGACTAAGCAAAAAAGAAAATGAATAAATGAATGAATGAATAAGAGTATAGTTACTTTCAAAATCAGCATAGAAAATACAGTAGCAACTTTTTTCTTATTATTTTCTATTGGTCTTATTACAGTGTGTAACTACAAAAGAGTTAAGTTTTAAAAAAGAAATATTATTGAAACTTTTTGTTCACTTTTTAGCAAGATGCTAACTGCCTAATCAGTTTAAATGATCTATGCTTAGCTTAGCTAAAAGGGTTCTCGCCAGACTCAGAGATTGGCTAAATTAATGGAAACATTTTAAAACTCAACAGTTTAACTCAAGGTGACTTGTAAAATGATAATATTTTCAACAACGAAAAAAAAGTTGGGTGTTCCCTGAAGGATATAAACGTACGTCTTAAACAGCGATGAGATCAAATAAAAAGAGGACTGAGACTTTTCCTTCTGTTGCACAGATTTCTCCCTAAAAAAGACATCAATAATCCCACATATGTCACTTCTTCTAGAGTTTCAGTGGGGATTTCAACAGCTCACATGACACTCAGATCTGCCAAAGTCTGCATTTTTAGTATAAAGTCAAACATTTTTAATCGGATTCTTGTAAAATCAAACTATCGGAGCTACAGTATCAACATAATTTGATGCATTAATGAATAAATAAAACCCACAAACATCTAAAACAGCCAAAATGCTACTGCTTTTAGAATACATCTCATCTTTCAAAGCCACCTGCTTGTCTTATACTATTTCCCCAAGGAAGCTGTCCAGATTTTTCATCAACAAAGAGCAATACGCATTGCTACAAGGATTTTTCCTTTCAAATTCACAGTCATGCGAAGATATCACCTCAGTGTTACTTAAATTACATAAATTATAGAAGAGATAAACTAAAATAAAAATATAAAACATTGCAGTTATCAAGTGTTTTTATCTTAAAAGGCTCAGATTGTATTTCAGAATACCGTTCAGACTTAAAAAAAAAAAGAAAGAAAGAAAGAAAAAAACTACAGCTCTCAAGATGTATTCAAAATGTCCCTGCTTCCAGCATTTCACCATTATTTACATCAGAGCCTTTGGAGGACAGCTAACATCATCTCAGTGCAAAGGATTCACATACAACATCCAAGCAAGCAAACATCAAACACACATTAGAGGACACTGGAGAGAGAGGAGAGAGAGAGAAAAAAAAGATGGTGAACCTGCTGGAAATGGTAAATATGAAATCTCTGTCAGTCATATTTCAAAAGTGCTTTTGAACTGCAAGGCCTCTCTTGCACTCCCAAAGCAACTCTCAGCTTCTCGCTTCAATTGGTAGCTTAGCAAAAGTGAAAGTGTTCTTCTTAATTGCTTCAAAAATAACATCAACTCATTATTTAAACTCATATTAGACTTGAATAATACTTATTGTATTGCAGTTATTGATAGTCAGCAACATTACTACGGAAACTTCTGTCTCATTTGTAGTAGGAAAATTAACAATGCTGCAGATTATTGTTATAATGCAATGGCACTGAAGTTTTAAAGTCAAGCTTGATGGATATTATCCAGACAACATTAGGAAGTCAGATTTAATTTTGTGAACTGATTCATTCAAATAGGTAAAAGAAACAGTGTATATTGAAGAAAAATAAATAAATAAATAAATAAATAAATAAGGCGCCACGGTGGCCTAGTGGGTAGCACGATCGCCTCACAGCAAGAAGGTCGCTGGTTCGAGCCTCGGCTGGGTCAGTTGGCATTTCTGTGTGGAGTTTGCATGTTCTCCCCGTGGTTGCGTGGGTTTCCTCCGGGTGCTCCGGTTTCCCCCACAGTCCAAAGACATGCGGTATAGGTTAATTGGGTGAGCTAAATTGTCCATAGTGTGTGTTTGTGAGTGAGTGTGTATGGATGTTTCCCAGAGATGGGTTGCAGCTGGAAGGGCATCCGCTGCGTAAAACAAATGCTGGATAAGTTGGCGGTTCATTCCGCTGTGGCGACCCCGGATTATTAAGGGACTAAGCCGAAAAGAAAATGAATGAATGAATGAATGAATAAATAAATAAATAAATAAATAAATAAATAAATAAATAAATAAATAAATATATAAATAAAACAAACAAACAAACAAACAAACAAACAATAAAATAAATAAATAATATTAATAAAAAAAAATTAATAAAAAAACTAAAATTACAAAAATAAATAAATAAATAAACAAAAAAAATACATAAAATAAATCAAACTTAATATAACTCAAGCTTTACTAAATAAATTGAACGGCAATATCACTGACACTTGTCCTAAGTGTCATTCATGTAAAGCTACTTTCGTTTATCGTGTATAGGAGTGTGAAGAGATCATACAATTCTGGAAAGAAGTGCAGAATATGAGCTTTATTGTAAAAAGTTGGAAGCAAAAATGATAGAAAGGTGGCTTAAGGGAATGACAATACATATGTCACTGTTGGATATAACATATATTATTATTAGCAGACATATTTTTTTATATTTATTTACCAAGGGCATACACTAGATGGTATAATAGAAGATTTTAGAAAAGTAATAGGAATATTTATTTGCTTTATATTTGTATGTACAGTATGTATGCATGTATGTATGTATGTATGTACTGTATGTATGCATGTATGTATGCATACACGCACGCACGCATGCACATTTAATTTAATTTAATTTATTTTAATTTAATTTAATTTAATTTAATTTAATTTAATTTAATTTAATTTCATTTCATTTCATTTAACTTAATTTAATTTAATTTACATTTTATTTATTTTATTGTGTATTTGTGTCTACTTGGGTACTTGTGTATAGGCATATATTGCTTTTTGTTTAATTGTTTAATTTGTATTACATGTTGTAGTTTTTTTCTTTTGTAACATGTTAACTACTGCATTTGAATGTATGAGAAATATGAGAATACTTTTTTTGAGCTTTTTGTTTAATAAACATTTTATTTATTTGCTATCAAAGGTTAAATGCAATAAAAATAGAAAAGAAGAAAATAAAAAAATAACAATACTACTAATAATACCAATACTACTACTACTACTACTACTAATAATAATAATAATAATAATAATAATAATACTAA
>CAIGQQ010032667.1:541152-584607 GCA_903798035.1 Danio albolineatus | reverse complement strand
CTCTTCGTGTGAGGTTTTATGGTGGATGCCAAAACTCATGCAACCCTTTCAAACACCTAACAAAAGTAAGATATCAGAGTAAATGTTTGGCTTAGACAGCAAATGGACTTTTTGCTATTCCTGTAACAATATTTGCAGTATAGTCCATATAGTCTCAGTGGCCAGCGGGGGTTTGATTAAGGAGTTGAGTTCATGAGGTGATAAAGCAGGGAAGGCAGCTGTGATGAGTCAGCCTGACGCTTTTATGGAGGTTAGCCGCTAGCGGAGGCAATATTGACAAAGACAGGGACAGAAAAATCTCATGACCCTGCCCTATAAGATCTTACACAGTAATACTGCGTTTGGATATGAGAGGAAAGGAAGCAATATATTGAGCAATAAGGTTGAGAGGTTGTGTTGTATTGTGAATACAGTTCGCCATTCACCATACAGCATGCCTTTAGTAGAGATGCAAGTTTACCAAGTATTCTACCGAACATTCTGGACATTTAGTTCTCCTGCAGTATAAAACATATACAAAATGATAGATATATACATACACTCTAAAAAACACAGCGTTAAAAACTACCCACATTGGGTTGTTTTTAACCCTATTTCTGGGTAAATATAGGACAGAACACATCAGGGGTTAAATTAACCCAAGTAATTGGGTTATTATTTTTAACCCCAAAAATAGGTTGTTTTTTCTACCCAATAATTGGCTATTTTTACTTAAATAATAGGTTAGTTTGATTTATTTAATAGGTTATACTTTCAAATTAAATTTTTAGCTTTCTTTTAAAATCATTAACCACAAACAGGTGAATATTGTATTAGCTTCATTCATTTTTTGTTCCATTACATTTGTTCAGCACATTACACTCTGTAAATACACTTTAGAGAGATCATACAAAACTAAACACAAATTGTGAACTGCATTCAAAACAAGCCGTTTTATATTTATGGGTTGCTCATAAACATTTATAATAATAATAATATATTTATGTGGCATCGCAGTCAGCCACTGCTGGGAGTTGATTTGACCCAAGGAGCTGGGTTGATGTGCCTGTGTGGTGCTAGGGTTGCATTGATTCAAGTCTTAGAAATTATTACCCAGAAAATAACCCAAGTTTGGGTTACATAACACAACCCAAAAACTACCCAGATAGCAAGCCGACATTGAATCAATGTTGATTCTTGGTTATAAGCGTCAGTATCAGTCGTCGATCAAATTTCGACATTGAATCAACGTTCTTTATTTGGTCGGTACGTCGGAAGGTTATTACATCGAGAATAAAACATTGATTTAATGTCGAAATGAAGTTGACTCTTCAACATAGCCTACCCGACGCATCTGGTCGAAATCATAACATCGGTTCGATGTTGAAACTTGATCGGAGGAGTCGGAGTCGGTTCTTGCGCGTGCTCATCATTTGAATCAATAACGGACGAGGCAACGGACGGACCGGTAAACTAAAGGTAAGTAAGTTATATTCGATGTTTCACGTGTTTTATTTGTCCCTTTCCCAAAAAAATGTGTTAAATGTAACTTAAGATGTATAAATTAACACTTTACCACTTCCTATAGCCTACGTTTTTAGTAAGCCTAAATGCCGCCCTGCAGATACCCAAGCCATTGACAGCAGCTAAGCTATGAAGGTAAAAGAAAAGCTGTTTTTGGTTATTTAATTGGCGATTTCAACACAATTAACTTTGCTTTATGATTTCATTGCTTTTTAACCTGTGTGAAAATATAAGATGATATGTCAAATCGACTTGGAATGAGCCTAAAAACATTGCCCCGGCTAAAGGCTAAGTTAACGTTATGAGAAACGGTTAGCATATAACATTACGTATCATCGATCTAACGTTAAACGATATTTATAACACGTTATAATGCTAACGAAATGAATCGCTGTCGGTTCACTGTTTTGTTGCTTTATGTGTTTCTACATTTAGTGATGAACTCCACGCCGGAGACGCTCCACAGCATTGAATGAGAAAAGCTGTGCAATTTCGTAAGTTGCCCACTCCATCTGTCGCCAGTCAAGTGAGTTTGTGTTTTCGTTGGTCCTGTTCCTGATTTCCTTTGTTCACAAACCATGCATGGTTGTGTTTTTTTTCAGATTGTTGTGCTATGTTCTGGTGTGTATGTTTTTATTTTCCTGTTTATTAAAATTAATTTTGTCTACATGCTCCTTTCTTGATTGAGGTTACTGCAGTTTACTAAAATTAAGCTTTTTAGAATTTCACAAGAAAATGAAAACCAAACAAGATCATTGGATTTCTCACAAAATACCATGTTAACCTAATATTCTGATTGAGGAGTTAAAAACTGTGGCAATTTTATGGTACCGATACTGTGGATTGAACTTAAAATTTATCTTGGAAATTTACTTTGTAATAGTAGAGACCAGGTGAGATTTCTTACTGAGTAACATTTTTTTTTCTTCTTAATTTTTTTCAAGTGGCAGTTTCTCTGGAATCTCCAGTTGAAGACATCAAGATCTTTAACCTGTGTCAGCCTGGACAGACGTCTATTCCAGTTCTGCCTACACCACACTAATCTCACTGCTTATGTATGGATCACTGACTATACATGTTCTCTGAAGGTATTATTGAAGCAAAACAGCCCCCATGACTCAACGTTTTTTTTCTCTCTCACACAAACACCTAACAACTGGTTGTGCTTACAGTATAGTGTACTGACAATGTTTAAGCCATTTTTATGGTTGTATTAAATACATTTTTATTTTTACAAAAAAGTAATTGTTACAACATGACGCACATTTCAGTTTTAATTAGAATGAGAATTACTCAACAGGGCTCAGCACTAAGCATTTTTTTTACTGGCCTGGTGTGAAATTAAGGTGGAGAGCAGGAAGTAAGTAAAAATAAATAGGAGGAATAAAATAAAGTCTGTATTTTTTCAATTCATACCATATTACAAAGGTAAAATTAATAGAGATGTTATGAACAGGACAGAGTTTTCTACTGAACTAAAATATATTTTCCTACCATTTAGGCAGTAAATACTATAAGCTACTCACATGAAAATAAACCTATAGTAAAAACTTTAATGTTTTTGAACAATACTATAGCTAATTGCTTGAATTACACTGTTGTAGTAATTGTATGGTTGCCGCGATGCAACACAACTGTTGTAATAAACAATTATCCAATAGACTATACAGTTTTCTACACTAAAATTATAGACTATCATAATACAACGCCATTTACACTACAGTATTTATTGGAGTTTGTGGTATAAATATACATATATCTCTTTTTTATGTGAATAATGTTATCTTTTAGACTTCCTTATAAACAACAACAACAACAAAAAAAAACATGTACCCTACATTATTATTATCGTTATTATTGTGTTTTTTTTTTTTGGTTTTTTTGTGCTAGTAGAGGGGTAAACACTAGTGCTCCACAATAACAAAAGTCTAGTTTTGCTCGCAAGGGTAGCATTTCTTTTTTATTCTGTTGATGAACCAGCCACAAACATCCAATGCTGCTGCACATCTCATTACAGCTGTTTACTTTATTCTGATGGAATAAATATATATACTATATCTTTATTACTGCTCTCAAACAATGAATTGAGAAAATGTTTATTAGAAAGCCACCTTTACTTCCATTTTTTCAGACAGTTTCTTAAAATGTTCCTTTTTATGAACAAAAACTTTTGGAACTCTACAAAAACTTCAGTATTTCTCATTTTTGGCTGATTTGAAAAAAAATTATGTTCTGATAGCGATTCCTAAGTAGAAGAATCGCTTCCTGCCCTCCATCTGAATTTTCCATGTCTTCAATAACATCATGTGCAAACAACCTATTATGTTTACTTTTTTCTTTCTTAGTTTGCTTCCACAAGAGGACAACAGATCTACGCATGAGGAATTGGTAGCCCACAAGCTCTTTTTAAACACGTGTGTGCAGCACAAGCCCTCGTGAGTGGTAATAATGTGTGTCTTTTGCATGTGCAATCATCATCCTCTCATTCTCCTGTTTTTTTTCTCTCCGAACACTTATTTTTGTCAGTCTAGCTGCTTCTCAGTTGTACATTGCATCACATTTGCATGCATTTTGAAAAAGGTTCAGACGCAAATTTTAAACTTAAGTGACAAACTTTCCTGAGCATCTCTCATGCTGGCCCTGGGCCATTCTAACTACTGAGCCCTGCTCAAGGTAAAATTGCCTTTTAAAGACCACAAATTAATTGGAACATTGAGCTGCAAGGTGATAAATAGCCTTAAATTCACAATTATGAGATATGAGACCTGGTGAAAAAGGTATCTTCAATTCATGCATAGTTCACTCAAAGATGAAAATGTACACAATACAAAAAATCAGTAAATTAGCAGTTTTCTATATTTTTTGATTCTTGTTTTTTTATTTTTAAATGTCAACAGAGCAGAGATCCAGATTCCATAATGCAATTCACAACTGTAAATAAACCCAAAACCCAAAATACAGAAACTGTTAATTAACATATATAAATTTACAGTGTATTTTCTCATCCTCAAGTGTTTGTAAGCCTTTATAAATTCTTTCTTCTTTTAAACACAAAGATATTCCCTATATCTATAGGAAGAAGATATTTTAAAGAAAGATGAATACCAGTATTCATTGTAGGAAAAACAACTGTTATTGGTTACATGTTTTGTGTTCAACAGCAGAAAGAAATTAATCCAAATTTTGTGAAGTGTAAGGTGTTTAATTGATGACAGATTTTTCATTTTTGAGTGAACTATCCTTTAAGCTATAGCATTTAGTTTTATTTGCATATAGTAATAATAATGCAATACAAAATGCAATTACAGTTGTAACAATTTAAATTATAGGCTATAACAACCATATAATAGGTCTGACCTAACATAAGGCAACAATTAAAATTAAAACCTGCTTTATTTCGTTTGACATTTTAACTGCAAATGCTTAAGAACAACGATTTAACATGAATCTTTGAATATAGTGAGCAACAGCATTATTATATTTTGTTTCATCAATAGCTTGTTAAATAGTTTTTATTTTGTTGTATAATGAAGCTTATGCATAACCTGAATCACTAACAAATTACCAGCTATAGAATCGATAAACAAACAAAAACAGCATGCATAGTATCTAACAAATTAATATTAAAATATGTCTTAAACTTAGAAATACAAACAAAATCCAGGGCATAAGTTTGTATTTTTATCATGCTAACACATAACACATAAACACATAAAATATTCAACATACTAAAATTATCTTAAATCTAATTCAAATCTGTCCAGTAAGGTGCAAACATTTTGACTTTAAAATACAATGAATGTAAATATTCTGATTTCTGGTTTGGTTTTACCATAGACACAAACACAAAAAGCATTTATCTCAAGCATTAGCATTAACATTGTTAATTTTAAAGTTTTATCAGCATCTTTTAAGCAACCTATTTCCTTGTATGTCTTTTATAAATAAATTTTAAAAAGTTTACAGTTCTTATTGATATGGATATACTGACATCTTGTCAAGATCCACTTAAAATAATTAGGTATTAAACTGTAAACATTATTAACATGTAGGAATGCAATGATATTACAATAATAGATTATTTGACTTGTGATATTACTTTTTTTTTTCATTTTAATTGTTTATTCATTTATTTTTTTTATGAAGACAGGCAAGGAAATATTTTGCTTAAAAGATGCTGTAATTTTAACATGCTGGCTGGTTCCATATGAATAAACTCTTTGAGACACATGCATTTTGTGTTTACATGTCTATGGTAAAACCAAACTAGAAATAGAAATCAGAATATCTAGGGTTTATCGAGGGTTTTAGTCATTCATTGCATTTTAAACTCAAAATGTTTGCACCTTCCTTGACAGCTTTTTTTATCTATTTATTTTTTTTTAGCTTGAATTAGATTTAAGAATTTTAGTATAATTCATATTTTAAATGTTTGAAATATTTTAGTAGATAATTACACATATGATTTTTTGTAATCTAACAACAGTAGCATACTGTAGGGAAATGTTTTTGCAAGAAATATAGTTATTGCATTGTTCAACAACAATATCACATATAGCATAATTCTCAATATTGTGCAGCCCTACTTGGGGCAGTAGACAGGATTGATACAACTTGATATAATCGAGAAGCTGCAAAACTGACAAAAAAAAAAACTGTTCTCATGAGATAAAGGACACAGCTGAAAACATACAGAGCACAGAAATGAGAGGATAATCATGAGGGCTTGTGATGCACACCTTTAAGTATTTAAAAAGAGTTTGCGGGTTTACATGTTACATATTAAGTTAAAGTCAGAATTATTAGCCCCCCGTGAAATACGTATGTTCGATCATATTTTTTTCTTCTGGAGAAAGTCTTATTTGTTTTATTTTAGCTGGAATAAAAGCAATTTTTAATAAGTAATTAATAAGTAATTCATAATTCAGGGGACTAATGATTCTGACTTCAACTGTTTACATACAGTGGGTGAAATTAGTATTGAACATGTCACCATTTTTCTCAGAAATTATATTTCTAAAGATGCTGTTGACTTGACATTTGCCCTGGATGTTGGTAACAACCAACCAAAGAAATCCAAATATGCAAAGAAAACAAAACAATTTAGTTTACAAATGAAGTTATGTGTAATAAAATGAAATCACACATGAAGAAAGGCATATTGGAAGGCAGTGAAAGCCCAGATAGAAGTAGTTCTTCAGCAACCCTCTGCCCTTCCTCAGTGTAAATAAATATCAGTTGCTTTAGTCCAACATCTACATTAGGATGAAGATGAAACCAAATTGGACATTTCAGCAAGACAACGATCCAAAACGCAGCCAAGGAAGCTCTAAAAATCTTTCAGAAAAAGAAAATCAATCTGTAGAATGGCCAGCCAAAATAAAAAATAAAATACAAAATAAAGATCAGATTTGATAGACGAGACCCACAGAACCATCAAGATTTTTACACTCTTTTAAAGTCTTTGAAAAAAAAAAAATCCCACGTGAGCAATGTATGTGACTTCATTCTCCATATGAGAAGCATCTTTAAGCTGTCATAACCAAAAAGGCCTTTTATATAAAGTGTTAAATACACTTCAGTAGTTCAGCACTTTCTCCTTGTGTCATTCCATTATAATTATGGATTAACTATTACTAAAACTATTATAGTTTTATTTAGCTTAAAATGTATTTTTCATTTTGTGTGTTTGCATTGTTTGGGATTTTACCAAAATTTGGTTCAATTCCATGTCAACAGCTCCTTTATAAATATTATTTCAAAACTAAATATGTGAGGGTGACACAGTTAGCAGTGGGCTCAGTGGTTAGCACTGTCACCTCACACTAAAAAGGTCCCTGGGTCAGTTGGTGTTTTTGTGAGGAGTTTGCATGTTCTCCCCGTGTTTGAAAACGTGCTTGATAAATTGACAGTTCATTCCGCTGTGGCGACCCCAGATTAATAAAGGGACTTAGCCAAAAGGAAAATCAATGAATGAATATAAGATATATCATGGGAATCAAAATTTTAATGTGAGAAAGTGTGGATTCTTTTACAGATCGGTCCTACATTCATTCATTCATTTTCTTGTCGGCTTAGTCCCTTTATTAATCTGGGGTTGCCACAGCGGAATGAACCACCAACTTATCCAGCTTATGTTTTATGCAGCGGATGCCCTTCCAGCTGCAGCCCATCATGGGAAACATTACACTCATTCACACTCATTCTATACGGACAGTTTAGCTTACTCAATTCACCTGTGCCGCATGTCTTTGGAGTTGTGGGGGAAGTACCTGGAGGAAACCTACGCGAACACGGGGAGAACATGCAAACTCCACACAGGAATGCCAACTGACCCAGCCGAGGCACGAACCAGCGACCTTCTTGCTGTGAGGCGATCGTGCTACTCACTGTGTCACCACGATGCCCTCATTTTTGAACATTTCTTTTGCAAAACATTTGGCTTTTTTATTTTTATTTTTTTATTTACATTAGTTGCAATTGATCATTTTTGTTATTTATTTGCTTATTCTGTTTCATGACCTTAATCAGACTCTATGGGCCAAACACTGTAGATTATTGCACATATTATAGCATATATTTTATACAAAATCATACAGAATATGCATACACAAAATGTTAATAATCTCTACAGAAAAAAAAAAGTCTGATTTTCTTGTATTGTGATTTGTGCAACTGTATTCATGGAAGGTGTGACTGTTGTGTTTGTGAGAGAGAAAGAATCAAAGTAAAAGTTTACTTCCAAACTTCCAACACATTTTGTTCATAACTTTGTTCATACAGAATTGTCACTGTCATGGGTGTTCAGTTTTGCTACAATAATACTACATGCAACTTATGTACTTATTTACTGTATTTAACAAAGGATGATTTGTTGATTGGTTAATGATTAGGCTACTCGATAATCGATTGATTTGTCGATTTTTGATCATACAGTTAACAAAAACACATTATTCGTAACTGAATATTTTACTTTTATATTATTTACATAATAATCTTATTTAACAAAGCAGGGCTGCGTTTCCGAAAACCATCGTTAGCCAAGGTCGCAAATCCATCGATCCAATGAACATTTGTAAACTGCATTGCAAACTTGGTCCGTGTATCTGCAGCTTCCTGGTTATGTTCTATTCCCAGTTATCCCCAAATGCCCCATTCATTTAATGTTCCAACACTTAAACTTGGAATTATTAAAAAAATATTAAAGTCATCTGAAGCTTAGATTTGTCCACCTGTCAGGTTTTGAACCATATGGGTCAGCATGTGTGTTTGGATATAACTCCGTTTTTTACCACACTGAAAAAATGTCTGCAAAACTGTTACAAACAATTAATTTGAGTTGAATTTAAACACACAATTTAAATTTAACAATGTTCAACTTAATTTGTTTGTTTAAATTCAGCCCGAATAAATTGTTTACAGCCACTTAAGGTAAAACAAATTGAGTAAATCCAGGAATCAGACTTCGTTATTATTGTTCATTTATTCCTTTGCTGGAAATTAGAACTAAATTTAGAAATAGTTTTGAAACAAATTTTTGCGCTTAACAAACGAAATTAATTATGTAGGCTAATGGATGTCTGTGCATACAACACCGTTTTCCACGAAAGAAAGAAAGTGAAAGTAAAGGCCAATCGGAGGCTCATAAAGTCCAGCGCGTTTGTTATGCGCCTATGTGGATTCAAAAGCTTAACACAGGATGTTCAGCAAAACACAAATATTTCTATATAGGGAAAATAGAGATTAAAATGTTACAAAAATTACTATTTTTTTTATAAATATAACAACCACTGCGTCCATGTCTCATCTGAATCCATTAGCCCACATATTTAATTTCGTTAGTTAAGCGCAAAGATTTGATTTTAAAACTATTTCTAAATTCAGTTCTAATCTCCAGCAAACGAATAAATGAACAATAATAACGAAATGTGGTCAAACTACTGAGTTATATCCAAACACACGTCCTGTTCTTATGCCCCATATGGTGATGCAGACGTCTCCAAAACCCCACAGGTGGACAAATCTACACATGTTTATTAAAACTAACAGAAATATGCATGTAATAAATAATAAACAATACTGCTAGTAATAATAATATAAAAATGCCAATTGTCATGAATAAGCTGAAAAAGCCCCTCGACATGAAGCAGGCCGTGGTTTTTATATTTATGTAGCCTAGTAAATAAACCAAAAATTAACATTTTAATCCTTTATTATTAATTTTTTAATCTGTAAAGATATTATCGCTGTACATCCTGTGCGTATTAAGCAACGTGTAAGCGCTCGGACCCGCATATGCGCATAACCTGCTCTGCGCTGGACTTTAGAGCAGCTTTTAACAGCAGGTTTATATATATAAAACAATTGCAAATATATGACTGAAGTTTGTAATGCCATATTTACGGAGCATTCATTAAATTCTTTTCCATAGCATACGTTAATGTTTTTATTTTATAGTAGGTTATTTATTAAGAAAAACAATAAATAAATAAACGACATCCTACTTATTATTGTTATTATTAATATAATTATTCTTATTCTATATTAACTGTATATGTGAACGGCACATACAGGGCCTGTTTACACATTTTATTTGAGAACATTACAGATTCTATTCTAAAACATAAAATCACTTACAAAAGCGAACACGTATTGTAATGTCATATATATATCATATAAATAAGTAAATAATGAGGCTATTTAATAAGAAATTTAATTTAATATTTATAAGGAAATGAATGTCGTTTATTTATTTTTTGAAGTCTACTTTTACAATGCGACATGCAAACCAACAGGACCTTGTCATTAGTAGGCTACATTTCCTTATAAATAACCTAAAATAAAAGCATTAACATATGCTGTGTTTTTTATGTTTTCACTAGCTTTGGAGCAATGACTGACCCAAATAGTAAATTTTGTTATTGTGCGCAGCTGACATAAAATGCATTTTTTACTCTAATTAAAAATACATGTTGAAATAGAACACAAATGGACAAATGTATTTAATATTCTAGTTTTACTTTGAGTAAATGGTTTAGACTATTTTAGCCTATAGTCTAAATGTGTATGTTTAAGTGTACTGCCTGTATAGAAGGTTTGAATGAATGTATTCTCATAACGAATATTTACTTCTGTATGTTTGTATTAATAAAAATGATGACAGATTGTGGTGTGTTTTGTCATATATTTTCAGAATAAATTATATTATGTATTGTTGTAAAAAATGTGATTATGTAATATGCATGCATTGATTATTGAAAAGTTTGTTTAGGCATTCATTTCAACGTTAAACCATTTAGATAGATTTTATGTTGAATATGTGTGGATTCTACGTTGTTCCAATCGACTTTAAATCAACATCGTTTCAACATTAGATAGACAAACCAATTAGGTCGATTGTATGTTGAAAATGTGTGGATTCTATGTTGTTTCAACCGACTGTAAATCAACATCGTTTCAACGTCAGGTAGACAAACCGATTAGGTCGGTTATATGTTGAAACCGCGTGGATTCTATAACGTCGTTTCGATTGACTGAAAATCAACGTCGATTCAATGTTGGGTAACCAACCAATTGCGTTGATTTCGGGTTAGATTTGAATGGAGTGCCTGACGTCGTTTCAACATTACCCCGATGAGCAAAACGATGTTGAATCGATGTCGGGGATCAACGTTGATTCGATATCGAAAGAAACGTTGATTTTCGGTTGAAATTATGTCATTTTGCTATCTGGGTACTCTGAAGACTCTGAAAATAACCCCCAAAAATTACCCAAGTGCCTCAACCCAACATTTGGGTAGGAAAAATAACCCCGGATTTTTTAGTGTGTATATATTTCATATCAGTTTGATTCAATAACTGGCTTATAATCAGTGTTGGGTAAGTAACTTTAAAAAAGTAATAGATTACAAAATGCTGACTACTACTGTAAAATTGTATTCTGATTACAATTGATTACTTTAAAGTTACTTTTAAAACATCTAAATTATACCTATAAAATACAAAATAAACTGCAGCTCTTTCAGTAAATTAATATTCACCGAAAAACTTGTTCCAAACCTGTTTGTATTTTTTGTTTATTTTGAAGACAAAAGAAGGCATGAAAAAAAACTGGATACCTGCCGTTGACATCCATACAACACAGGCTCATTCTGAAAACGTAGTCCTACGAAACCACGCATTAGGTACGTATGGCTGCATTTCATTTTTTTAAAAATGAAAAACGGGGCGGTATGACGCCGTTCCTTTTCACGCTTACCAGCTGACCGCTTGCCTCCGTGTGGAGGACTTTTCCACTACAATCAGTTTGTCCCGTTAGTTCGCCATGTTTGTCGGCGGACTTGATATGCAGAGAGGAGTTGACCATGACGACAGGGTTTGAGTCTGGTAAAAAGCAGTTCCAGAAAGCAGGTAAGACAAGAACAAATAAATAAAATAAACCAGTAAATAACAGGGTGAGAATGTGGTCAAATCTGAAACTGTGGTAAAAATGAGAGGAGGGATTTTTTTTTTTTTTTCTGGATTGCTTTTGAAAATTGTTGGTTGGCTTTAGGGAAGTGTGTGGATGGGTCAATCGCTAAAATTTTGGTTGAGTTTAGGGAAGGAGGAGGGGGGTCAGTCAGTCAGTCATTTAGTCAGCCAAACAGTCAGTCGACAGCGGCCTCTGGTAGGTTTACTCAAGAACAGCAGGTGTGAATGGCACAAGAGAGAGAAATTTGAGGTCTCAAAAGGCATACACAGCAGCCTCTCAGGTATTTGCATAAACAAAAAGTGCAAAAATACATACCTCCCGGGACGCATATCGAGGCCTCTAGAAACGTAAATGGGACTACGTTTTCAGAATGAGCCTGTGTTGCATCCATAGTATGCAAAAGCACTGCAGTGTTTGGGTGTTCTGTGTTTGTCTGAGGTAGTTAGTCTACCCCAATGTGTATATTCCATACAAAGCATGAAGCTGATGAGTCAGTTTTTGTCGTGTGACTTGCGGTTTTCAACTTGTGCATCTGGAAAATGCGAGCACGTACAATATGCGCTCCGAATATGTGTGCGCAAGCCTGCGCCTCCATTGGAAATAACGAACTTGCGCATGCAAAAGACGCAATATGTGAACGGCCCAATAAGCAGCTACACTTCTCTTCACATTCAAAAGATACCTTCACACCCGATCCTGCACAAAAAATCAATTTAGCCTGTTTAAGCTGAGTTGGACCACCGTGTTTTTGGCCGTCAGTGTCCTCCTTGATGTGGTAGAATGCTTTCCATTCAAGTGCTGGTTGAGTTTAAAGCAGATGAAATTTAAATTTTACAGCAATATTTTTTGCTTAATAAATTCAAAGTAATGTCTGTGTTTCCACTTGAAAAAGCAACCACTCTTGTCAGCAACCATTTCAGCTCACGTTCTCCAGCAATTTTAAAGCGCATGCTTATTAACTGACGTTGCAGCGGAATACGTGAAAACTATATTTGTAATGAAAGTAACACAATTACACAATTAAATTGTCTTTAGCAACTCTTATCAAATTACACAAATTTAAAATGTAATTTGTTACATAACAGCATTCTCCAAAAATGTAATTAGAATACAGCAACACGTTACTGTAGAACGTGTTACACCCAACTGTGCTTATAATGACTCAATATGTCTGCTGAATGAATCAGCATTTTTGAAAGATCACTTGAATTATTCAGTGACAAATATATTTAAAGAATTATGTCTTATGCATAAGATCAGGGTGTACATTTACTATAGTCAATACAATGCTTGTGTGCCATACAAAGCTCCCACCTGACGTGGTGGAGAGTATGTAAGTACACAAATTCGTATTTACAGCAAAACAGGTGTTTTGGAGCTTTGTATGACTACAGTTGAACCACTAATGTAATGTTTTGACAGTATTTTTGGTTAAATGTATTGTCTTTGAATATCTTGGAACTGTTGCTATCTGTGCAAAATGAGATTTTTTGTGGAAAATTTGTATTTGTATGGTCACAGGAGATTGGAATGGCATGAAGGTAATAACATAACTCTCCTTTTGAGTTACTAATACTTAAACGGTTGCTTGTCACTACCTATTGGTGTAACAATAAAAAGTCTACAATCTTCATTTGAAGCATGATGTGATTTGATTGCAACCCTAGACGACTTTATACTTTAACCCCGTTTATATTTAGACTATAAAGTGTTATATTATTATTATATACTATTTATTACATACTATATACTATATTATATACTATATAGTAATACAATACCTACAAAATACAGTTTATTTTGTGATAATAACCAGTTTACAATATGCTAGTGTGACTTAATACAAACGAAAGGGAGAGTTTTGATTTAGAAAATAATGAGAAATACTGATTTCACACTGCATTAAAAAAATAATTAACATATTGCCTTCAGTTGTAATCATAAATGCAAATGCAAAAGTTTTAATGTTCCAAAAAAGAAAAGAAAAAAAAAACAATGGCGTAATGACAAACGAAATGATACCTTTTCAGCGAGTGCATAACATCATACCACATATTCTCGGAAAAGCAATGACTATTTAATTGCTGAACACACATTTAGCAAACTAAAGGCTGAGATTACAAAACCCAGAACAAAATGGTTATTATGCAAATGTGTTCCGTAGCATTAGCTTTTCCTCATTAGTACAACCTTGGCTTAAGGGAGTGAGATGAAAATGTTTTATATATTCCAAATGCACACAGATAGAATTACAAAACCTATTGCATCTTGAATTCAATGGGCTAAATCCTGCTTGTGGAATAAAACATGCAAAATCCAGTCAAGAAAATCAATACTTCTTGGGATCTGAGTGCATCAAATGAAAGCATCTCTTCAGTGCACATATGAGCAGTCCGGGCTCTCAGTTCAGTTACAGCTCATGCATGTCGATTAGCCAACAAAGAAACACACATACACAAACGTTTCACCATGAAACTGATCAGAAGCATACATTATTATTATTATTATTATTATTATTATTATTATTATTATTATTATTATTATTATTATTATTTTATATGAATTTGATTTAATTATAATTCTTATGGACAATTATATTATTATGCATATGTATATATGTAATGGATAAGGGATAAAGGTATCCTTAAATGTAGTTTGTTAATATTTGTTAGCAGAATGTTTGTCAGTTATTTTATGTTAGATCTCATAGTGCCTGCATTAAATCAGCAATCACAGGCAGACAAAGAGAGAGAAAAAGAGAAAGAGAGAGAAATTGAAAACCCAACATGCAGAGTTTTGTAGGAACATCCTAAGAATACAGAGGAACACACGCAGCAATGCATGCAGGGCAGATTTAGACCAATATCCTTTACTCATGTGCATTGAGAAACGAGACATTAAATTTTGGAAACATATAAAAATGAGTGACCCCAACTCATTTTAAAGCCCTCAAATACTAAGAACATTGAAAAAAAGTCCCATGATTCAGATGGTCCTGAAGCTACAAACACAAACCAACACACTGAATATGGCTAGGAACAGGCAGCATCAGGACATGGAAATATTCATCCACAGAATTAAGCCCAGTCAAATTATAAACGCAAAAAAAGAAGAGTATCTAGTTTATCGGAATGAAGCAGCAGGAAAACAAAATAAACTTCAATGCTATTTAGACCTAAATGGAGATTATACAACAGCAACATATTTGAGTGCAGTAAAGAACAACAATGACCAAATACAGAATGAGTGCCCACAGTCTGACTGCAGAGACAGGCTGATACAGACAGAACCAGCAACCCAGAGATAGCCGCATCTGCCCACACTGTGCCCAGGCAGAGGTGGAGATGGAGGAACACTTCCTCACCCGCTGCACAAAATATCAACACATCAGAGAAACATTCTACCCCAAACTACAGAGCACTTACTCACAATTCACTGAGTTAGACAATAAAACACAACTTCAGTATTTACTTTATTACTATAAATAAACTGATTATTATTGTTTTTTAATACTGCTTTATCCTAGAATGTTGATTGTTAAATGTATGGTTTATTGTGATCTATTGTTATTATTATTTTATTGATATATGAATAATATGATATATTGAATAATATATTGAATTGAATTGAACTGAACTGAACTGAACTGAACTGAACTGAACTGAACTGAGCTGAGCTGAGCTGAGCTGAGCTGAGCTGAGCTGAGCTGAACTGAATTGAACTGAATTGAACTGAACTGAACTGAATTGAATTAAACTGAACTGAACTGTCTTGAATTGAATTGAATTGAATTGAACTGAATTGATACAGCTGCAGATATGCACATCAATATAGCATCATTTTTTATGACATTATAACAATAATTAATATTTGTACAGTACTGTGGTGGTTAGGGTAGGGGTAGATGTTAAAAAATACAATTAATTGGGTAATTTAATAAATAACATAAATAATACTCGGTACAACAGTTTTTATGTCACTGTGACAGTATGTTTTAGGGTTGGGGTGGGGGTAGATGTTTATAAAATACAATTAATGGGAAATTTAAGAAATAATATAAAATTATTTTCATTAACTTCTGACCACAAACGTATCTGATCTAACAACAACCCATACTGTAAGAATATATTGGCATGCATTTTTTGAGCTGTGATCAAAACTGACTGGACCTAACTGTGCATTAAATTATTTTATTCCAGAGTTTTCCAAATTCCAGACTTTATTCAATACTACTTATGAAGCTAGCAAACGTACATGCAGTATATACCTTGGTCAGAATGAAATCATTTAATGCAAAGATAGTTCCAGTGCATTAAATGATTTTATTTCAGACCTTCCAGCCAATCCTGATGAAGAATTTAAACAGATCAAGGTATATACTGTATGTATGTTTACTAACTTAATAAGTAGTGATGGTGTTTTAATTTTGTTTTTACCAGCAGTTGCCTGGCACAGCACAGATGAAAATGATTGATTTTTAATATATACATTTGTGTGAAAATTAGGTCCAATCCCAATTCTTCTCTCTAGCCCTTCCTCTTACCCCTCACTTTGTGCATTCACGTGAAGGGCTAGGGACGTCCCGATTCTCTTTATCTTGAAGATGTAAAACTAAGGGAAAGGGCTAGACAGCCCTTGAAATTGATTTTTTTCAGGACCAGCACTCAAAACTAAAGGGTACAAAATATCCCCAAATACACCAGCTACAACAGCAGCATGGCTGCACATGGAGGTCAGAAGATGCAAAAAAATAATATTTTTTGTAATTATTATGAATTTTTACAAAAAACGAGCATATGTTTTAATACATTCATAAGAGCACTCGTGTTTTACCATCATGCTTTTAAAAAAAAAAATGCTAAAATTCTTGATCTATAATCCATAATAATAACGTCTGTATAGTAGTCCCACAACATACTTTCAAATTATGTTGTTTTCCTGTGTTTACATAAATTAATATGGCCATACTATAAATGCACAATGCAGTTACAATCTTATTGCTACATTATATCGTTATGATAACATGATATCATTGCCTTCGGTGATTTCCTGAAGATAAATACCAAAAGAATATGGTATTAAACTGGCAAAAACTGGAATAACTACAGCAGTCGCCATTGTCGATCTCATATGAAGAGATCACAATGACATATGATGACGTGTGCAGGTGTTATAGTGGGGTCACATTTCTTAGGGGTAAAATTTGAAGCCCTTCCTCTTCACACTCTGTTTCAAGAGCTAAGGGGAAGGGGTAAAAAATAGAACTGGGATTGGACATTAATATCACATAAATAATAAGCAGCAAAGTCTTTATAAAATAGCAGTAAATGCCATCTTGAACATTTAACACAGTAGGTTACAGAAACAAACAATTATAAACTCCTTTTTTATGTGCATTACATTTTAGTTTTCAGAAGAAAAAGAACCTCAATACCTCTGAAAAAACATCTCGAGTAAAGAGCAGCAGTGAAGACAGCACGCCATAATGGGATGTTGAAGAACAATCAAGACCCAAGAATATCACGTCACCATGCCTGGAAGAGGAAAACAGGATGTTTCACCACTTCACAATGATCAAACAATCAACAACCAAAATAAAAATAAAAATAAAAATCCGAGAGCTGTTTCTCAATTTGATACAGGCTGGCATACACATCGATATGATTGCCGTTGTGCATTACCAGTCTTTGATTCTTTTGAAATATAAAAATCTTCCTTCCCTTTCTGTTTTTCTACCTGTATTGAAGAAAAGGATGCAGTAATAAAAGAAAAGGATGAAGGGGGATAAAAAGGATGTAGCAGGAAAAAATGATGTGCAAGGAAAACACAAGGAGGAGGAAAAGAAATATAGTGTGAGAGGAAATAGCAAGGAATAGTGCACAGAGTAGAAGAGGAAAGCCAAACATTTATGTGAGAGGAAAGGAAGAAACAAATTAATGGATATGTGCAGGAGGAGATGAAAAGGAAAAAGTGCAGAAGAAATATTTAAAAAATGCATACAAGAAGAAATAGAAAGGAAATCAGCGCAAGAGGAAACTGAAAAGAAAAGGGTGCAAGTGGAAAGGAAAAGAAAACTGTGAAAGAGGAAAAAACAGAACAAGTCAAAACTAAGAAAAAAGAGTGCAAGAGAACAGGAAAAGGAAACTGCAAGAGGAAAGTAATGCAAGAATCTAAAAGAAAGGAAAATGAAATTGTTAAAGATGAAAAATAAAGAAAATGCAAATTTTTGAGATTAAAATAAAGCAAACTAAAGAGTTCCAGGGTAAAAGAAGAATGGAAATGGTGTCAAGGGAAAGGAAAAGAAAGGGGGCAGAGGACACAAAGAATGTTAAAGATGATAAGTAAAAATAAACAGAATGAAACTCATGAAAGAGGAAATGAAAGAATAAAAGAGGAAAAGGGAAGAGGAAAACAGAATAAAAAACTGCCAGAGGAAATGAAATGTTGCAAGAGGAGATGAAAAGGAAAGAGTGCAGAAGGCAAGGAAAAATACATGCAAGAGAAAAGAAATCAGTGCAAGATGAAACTGAAGAGAAAGGGGTGCAACTGGGAAAGAAAAAGAAAACTGTAGAGAAAGGAAAAGCAGAGGAAGCTTGGAAAAAAAAGAGAACATGTGAAGGAAGCTGCAAGAAGAAAGTGTAATGAAAGAGTCCAAAATGAAAAGAAAAAAAGTGATAATGATGATGACGATGATCGTGAAAGAGAAAAAAATATATATAGAAAATTTAAAAAACAAATGGAAAATGAAAAAGAATGGAAATGGTGTCAACGAGGAAAGGGAAATAAAGGAAGCAGAGTATATAGGAGGAAATGGAGAACAAAGAATGCAAGTTAAGAGGATGGGTAAAAAATTTACAATGAAGCTCACGAAAGAGGAAAGGAAAGAACAAAAGGAGAATGAGAAGAGTAAAACAGTATAAAGGAAAACAACAGAATGAAAAATAAACTGACAGAGGAAATTAAATGGTGCAAGAGGAGATGAAAAGAGTGGCAAGGAAAAATACCTGTAGATGCAAGAGAAAAAAGAAAAAAAACATCAGTGCAAGAGGAAATTGAAGAGAAAAGGGTGCACGTGGAAAGGAAAAAGAAAGGAGTGAAAAAGAGGAAAAAACTAAAAAAAGAACAGGAAAAGGAAGCTGCAAGAGGAAAGTGTAACGAAAGAGTGGTGAAAATTGTGAAAGAGAAAAAAATACGAAAATGTAGATATTTGAAATAAAAAAACAATGGGAAAGAATGCAGAGGTAATGGAATAAAGCATGCAAGGAGGAAAGGAAAAGAAAGGAGGTAGAGGATACGGGATGGAATGCAAGTTGAAAGGGGATGAGTAAAAACAAACAGAATGAAACTCATAAAATAGGAAAGGAAAGAGCAAAAGAGGAAAGGAGAAAAGAAAAACAGAAGAAAGGAAAAGAACAGAATTTAAAAACTGCCAGAGAAAATGTAATTGTGCAAGACGACCAGACAGGAAAGTTTACCAGAAGAAAAGAAAGGATTAAACTTAACAGAAAGTATACAAAAGACTAAGGAAATTGTGAAGATCCTGATAGCCAACACTGCCTAACAATCCTTATCATGGGTTATGTAACCTAGTGACAAACTTACAGCTTAAAATTGGAGGTTGTAGAAACCAAGAACCATGGCGTTCTTCAACAAGACAATTAACCGCAGGAAGCTGCAGGAGATCTGGCGGTGTAATTAATGTACTGTAAATCACTTAGATAAGAAACACCAGCGAGTGCTCTAAATAACCCACACAAGCCTCAGTCAGCTGTTAAACCTCAGCACTTCATTACTGCAGAGTATAAAGGTATACAGGCCAATCCAAACTCAACGTATGCTGTAACTCCTGCAACAACACTACCGCAACACAGAACTGAGATTCATTTGGCACTGACTTCATTTGTTGTTCTTTTCACTCTGAAACTTTTTCCTTTGATATTTTTAGTCAGCAGCCGAAAACACTATGATTAATCAGCAAGCCAACAGCATTTCCATGAACCTTCAGAAGCACATAATAACTTCAAGGTTATTATTCTTTTTTTTATTTTAGGAAATGACCATTTCCTTGATGAGATGCAGCACTGATGAAGACCTTCTACTGCAGGACTCAATTATCGGTTTCACGCTGGGCCAATTTAAAATGAGATGTAATGAGATATAGAGGAAAAAGGCTTGCAATCAACAATGATGCAACAACAAAATGATAAAAAAACATATCGACAACACAGACACAAACATATTGAGTTTATACATATTGAGCTTATCAGCTGACGCATTTTTATATGAAACACACCCTAATGTAACTTTTGTTAAAATCCTGCGAAAGTATAACTGAATGAATAAATAAATTTTAAAAATAAATAAATTAAATAAATAAATAACTTCTTGAACTCAAACCAGCAATCTTTAGCAGATAGTTCACTCAAAATGTAAAATTCCTCATAATTTTCTCACCCTCAGGCTATCCAAGATGTAGATTACTTTCTTTTTAGCTGGAACCTTTGTCCTCTAGTATCCATACTGTTTAATGGGATATAATGGCTATCACTTTGAGATTACAAAAAAACAAAAACAAATTCAAAACAAACCAAAATTACTACCAGCGGCTCTGTCGATGCATTGAGGTCTTATGAAGTGAAACAATTGCACGGTGCAATCAAGCTGAACATTATTTACAACTCATTACCTGTTATTCACAGTCTAAGCAAACAGCTCTGAGCACATATAATGAAGTATGCACAAAAAGCGTCTCTTCACATAATGGACGTGATGAATAATTATTAAAATATAAAATATAATACATAATATACAAGTTAACTGGAAATTTTCAATTGTGTGTGAACTATCCCTTGACTGTGAGTGTGTGTTCACACTTGACAGATTTAGTTCAATTGAAAAATTAGTTTACAATCAAATTACTATCAATGTGAATGCTGGCATCTAAACATTGATGAGCACCAAACAAGCAGGCTAGCACTTCTGAAAATATGTCTCAGTCAGATGTGCACATACCCCACTTGGCTATGTCCAACACTTTTTCAGTATCAGCCATGGTGCTACCCTATCAATTTGTGTACTCCCCAGGGAAATAGTAAATAATTTCTGTAAAAAAAATACAGACTGATTTCAGACAGAAGCAGACAAAATGTTTGCAATATTCAGGACCTGGTCAGGATATGATAGCTTATTAAAATTAAGCTGGATCATTTGGGCTAATATGCTACATATTTATTCCCTAATATAATTCACAAACACAAGTAAACTATGGCATCTCGAACAAGACAAAACTATAATGCATCTATGAAATTAAAAGATAGGGTAAACAAAACCAGTAACTGAAAAACTTTGACATCCAAAAGAAAAAACAAATACTACAGAAGTCAATGGCCACTGGTTTACAACATTTTTCTAAATATCTTCTTTTGTGTTCAACAGAAGAAAAAAATTCTAAGTGACGGGTGAGAAAATAGCATTATTTTTGGGTGAACTATACCTTTAATTGAAGGGAGTGCTCTATGATTGTTTTCTGCTGTATATAAAAGCATTCATAATTATAAAAAATGCATATTATATATTATTTTATATGGAGAACAGTGACTGGTCAAAAATAGAGAAAATGATCTGTGAGGGGCAGTTGAGGTTGGGAGAGAACAGCCAGAATGAAGACAAAAGTAACTCAAACAAACACTCAGTACATTAACATGAACTCATTAAAACTTGAAGCAAATGAGCTACAACAACAAAAGGGCACATTGAAACTACTGTGAACTTTTAAAAAAGAAAATGAGGCTAGAGTTCACACAAGCTCACTAAAGGTTTAAAAACAAGTTTATTTGGTCTGATAAATTCAGATTTCTGAGAACTTGGATTAAAGAAAAAGAAAAGCATGAATAAATCCTGCCATGTATCAAAGGCTCAATCTGCTGGTGGTGTAATGGTGTGGGGAATGTCCTTGGAATGCTTTTTTCTTCATAGTCTTTGATGAATAGAAAGTTCCGTAGAGCACTTATCAGAAATTAAACTCTTTTGTAACATTATACACTAGGGTACACATGTCTGGAGTCAGTAATTTTCTTTTTGGAATGAATTGAAATATATTAGTACTTTTATTGATGTTAAAGGGATAGTTCACACAAAAATAATAATTCTGACATTATTTATGCTCCCTCATGCAATTTAAAAACTTTAGGAGTTTCTTCTGTTGAACAAAAAATAAGATATTTTGAAGAAAGCTGGTTGCTGGCACCCATCGACTTCCATAGTTAAAAAATACAATGGAAGTCAATGGTTCCCAGCAACCAGCATTTTCCAAAATATCTTCTTTTGTGTTCAACAGAAACTCAAATAGGTGTTGAACATGTTAAAGGAAAGTAAATTATGACAGAATTTACTTTTTTTGTAAACTATTCAATGAAATAGATAAAAATAGACAACAAAACATGTGTAAAGTTATAAATGTTTCAGTGAATTGTGATCATATTATACGTGTGTTTTAGAAACAAGACATTTGAATCAACACTTCCTAAAGCTGCTCATTCCAACCCATGAACAGGGGCAAAATTGTGTTCATTTTGCTAGCACCAAAATTTGGTATTGTCTGTATGAACATGAACGGCTTCATCAAATCCTCATCAGCGGGAACAATTTCACAGCAATAATTAAAGAGCTAATCATTAGTGCTTGTAATCGTTCAATCATTAATCACCATGAATGTTACATACCACCATAATGATGGCATGTTATAGAGCCTGATAGCAGCACTTTTGTCTGCTTTATAGAGTTTAAACAGACTCGCCTTTAGGGAGGCCTTTCTTCTGTTGTTCTCTGGCTGACTGGGAGGATTCAAAGGGTCTGGAACTTAAAGGGATAGTTCACCCAAAACTGAGAATACTGTCATCATTCCCTCACCCTTCACTTGTCCTGAACCTGTTTGAGTTTCTTTCTTCTGTTGAAAACAGAACCACATATTTATTAAAATGTTGGAAACCAAGTAAATATTGACTTTCATAGTATTTGTTTTCTCATACTAAGGAAGTCAATAGTAACAGGTTTCCAAACATTCATCAAATTATATTCTTTTGAAACTCATAAAGGTTTTGGAATCGCTTAAAGAGATTAAAGAAAATTCTGTCATTGTTTAATCATTTCCATTTGCTCCAAACAGGTTTGAGTTTCTTCCTTCGATGAACACCAAAGAAGATATTTTGAAGAAAGCTGGAAATCCTGTATCCACAGACTTCCATAGGGAATGTTTTTCCTACTTTGACAGTCAACGATTATGTCACACCCTCTGCACGTTCCCGCAGTCCCAGTCACCACTCTCAGTCACCATCCACCACACACCACACCTGTGAGCACTCTCCTGATTACTGACCACACCTGCAATCACTTCCCTCTACACACATAAATACTTGTCTCAATCATTCACTCACTGACTGGTATCAAGTTCACATGGTCAACCTTACCTTCTCGTCTCGCCGTCCTCGGATGCTCTCCTGTGCTCCCAGTAAAACAGCTCTGTCTTCCGGAAGATCCTACAAAAAGGGAAGTGACTTTGTATTCACCTAAAGACTGTTGTGCACTCAAACTCACCTCTCTGGATATCCCACTTTACCCAGGATCTACCCACCTGGCACTGATCCCTAATGTGGTTGTTATTGAAGTCACTACAATAAATAACGCATTTGTAATCTCTGCCTCCTTCTCCTTGTTGTGACCGTGACAGGTTACAGGCAGGGATGAGGCCAGAAATTCTAAAGTGGGTGGGCCTTGGTGATATAGGGTGGACATCAATGCCCACTCCTAACTACGTGTATAATAACAATTTTCTTATATCCATCAATTTAGATAAAATAGTAATTGATTTAAAGTAGTGTGAGCTTATATGTTTAAGTAAATAAATATTAGCTAGCTTGAGCAAGTGTTTATTTAAATTAGATCGTATAATCTCAAAATATGAAGCAAAAACATGATATGAAATTATGCTACAAAACACAATTGATTTATGTAACAGTTCACAAAATAGCTGTGTAATTCTCTGCCAGTGCATGTGCTCATTGATCATCAAAAACCCCATCATGAACACTGAGAGCTCAGCTCTGCAAGAGCTGCTTTACATGACAAATGCAACACGTAATCTACACATTAACGTTATGAAGTCAGCTGAAGCACAGGTATTTTTGATTAAGCCTGTTTACATACATAAAGATTAGATATTTAATAACGGCAAGATCATCAATATATGCCGTGCAAATATTTTCAGATTTCTTGAAATGTTTCAAATACAAACAATTGCCAAAATTACAATAAAAACAGACTGAATCAAGGGTTTTATTAAGCACTGAAAACAAATTAAACAAGATTATAATAGCCTATTATCATACTTGGCACACTGTTCATTTTATTATTTATATACTGTATGTCCTTTGACCAGGGCGCCACGGTGGCCTAGTGGTTAGCACGTTCGCCTCACAGCAAGAAGGTCACTGGTTCGATCCCCGGCTGGGCCAGTTGGCATTTCTGTGTGGAGTTTGCATGTTCTCCCCGTGGTTGCGTGGGTTTCCTCCGGGTGCTCCGGTTTCCCCCACAGTCCAAAGACATGCGGTACAGGTGAATTGGGTAAGCTAAATTGTCCATAGTGTATGTGTGTGAATGAGAATGTATGGATGTGTTTCCCAGAGATGGGTTGTGGCTGGAAGGGCATCCGCTGCGTAAAACAAATGCTGGATAAGTTGGCGGTTCATTCCGCTGTGGCGACCCCGGATTAATAAAGGGACTAAGCCGAAAAGAAAATGAATGAATGAATGTCCTTTGACCAGCAAAAAGTCGGGACAGCCTTTCTAGTTTCGTTTTCAAAGCTGCTGCCTAATAAAGAAATTAAGCGCTCATCAATGCAAAGTGTGGAGCAACAGTTGGACATTTCTATTATCTTGCAGTGGAGGGGGACTTTAATTTTTGTTGACAAATGACTAAAGAGCACTGTTAATCATCAGCATTAAATTGAATTCATAATTCACCCTAATTGCAAGCTTTCTATTAAGGATTAATCATGATCAAAACTATTTGTCTGGGTAGGTCAGCCTTCAGGTTGAGCGGGCCATTGCCACCCTGGCCCTTATGTTGCCTTACCACAGGTTACAGGCAGTGTTGGGGGAAGTTACTTTTGAAAGTAGTGCACTACAATATTGAGTTATTCTCCCAAAAAAGCAATTTGCTTTACTTTTACCTGACTGAGAACTTACAGATGTTTTTTCACCCTGCAATTAACAACCATCTACAGTAAATAACCTACACCTACATTTTACCTTAAAAAAGTAGGATAAAATTATATTTGGAGAACTTTTTCAGTCCAGAGCTGTACATGCTGTATATACAGATTAATGAAAGCATGTAATGTAATGTGTTGGCTTCTTTTGGATGTTTTGAGTTATTAGTTAAATAAATTCACCATCCATAGAGATAAAGATTGCAATAAAGACTATTAAAGAGTAAAATGAAATAATTAATATTAAGGCAAAGATTTTAAACCTTTAAAATGTTTAATAACAAAATGAACAGTAAGATGTACTGTAAAAAAATCATCAAATCAAAATTGTAAATCATTTCCCAAAAGAGAAAAAAAATCTTATTATATGTGTTTGTATAGTAAGTAAGGCTGTCAATTGATTAAAAAAATTAACTAATTAATCACACTTTTGTTTGTGATTAATCATGATTAATCACGAAAAGCCGTATTTATTACAGAAATAAAAACACAGGCATGTAAGTGCCATTTGAATTTTAAAACAATCAATGCCAATAACAAACAAAAAAATTTTCTATGTTGGATTCTATGTAAACTACAAAAAAAATCCAAAATACAGGCATTGCAAATATGGAAATTGGAAGAAAAAAATAATAATAAAGTATTGAATACAAACAATTGTATTCATTGTAAAGTTGTTTTGCGAGTTGAGAACATTAATTATAAAGTAGAAACAATTTGGCTTAGTCCTCCTTAACGTTTAGCCAGTCGCTATGAGACAGTCCAGTCTGTTGACATTATCGGGTGACTACACACATGCTCGCACACACACACACACACACACACACACAGACAGAGAGAGAGAGAGCAGTACAGTGCACTCCCTTCAAATCATCATCACGCACAACTACGGTTCTTAAAGTATGGCTGTATTTCTCAAGCAAGGATTCTGATACAGCAATGCGAAGCAGGCGCTTTACAAAAGTTGCGTGTAGAGGGGAAACACGTCAAACTTAATGAAACATTTAAGGGTTCTTGAATCAACTTAGAGAGGAATGGGCTGTCTTTGACAGCTTGCGACATTATCTGGCACTTTGACTGAGTACACTTACATGGATCCATATTATCCATATTATCCTTTATCCATATTCCTTTGCTCATTAAACACACGCAGGGCCGGAGCAAGCTGAACTGGTGCTCTAGGCGAACGATGATCACGCCGCCCTCAACCCGAAAGTGAAAAAGAAAGTGACCGGTTCGCAGATGAGGGTAGGTGTCGTGGGTAGGTGTCACGGATTAATGTGAGGAACGGGGGGTTTGCTCAGTATTCTGCCGCCCTTGTCGGCTGCCTAGGTTGCCTCTATGGACGCACCGGCCCTGAACACACGTTGGCCACAACAGGAAATAAAAAAAAAACTGCCACTGCGTTAAATGCGTTAATTTTTTTAACAGTTTAAATATTTCAAATTAATCAGTGTGCGTTAACGCGCTAATTTTGACAGCCCTAATAGTAAGTGAATTATTTTAGTTTAGTCGATATAACTGTTTTACCTGGAGAATGTAAACTGATGTCAATCATTTGTTGTTTAGCTGTATGTGGGGTGTGGGTGTAGTGCTTTGCATCCAGTTTTTTTTTTTTTTTTCAATGTCGTGTTTCTTGCAGTTATCAAGAGTTTTTACACTTTGAGTTCAAAATAACAAGAATCCATTGCAAAAAAAACTCTTTGTCCTGCCATTGTTTCTGTTTCTGATTGTCTGTAGTGATGACGGATGACTCCCAAATAAATCGTTTGTTTTAATCGGATCTTCTAAGTGAACCGGTTGAACCAGTTCATTAAATTGAATGGAGTTGTCGTGAAACGGTTTGCATCTTCAGTACTAACATAACAGATACCCCCTCTGGCTCAAAATAAACCAATATCGCGAGTTATAGCTACAAGAACAGTACAGTGACTCATCTGCTGTGAAAAAAGAGACCTGATGATGATGAGTGCGAGCCGACTGTCTGTTCCCTCGCAGCATGCTCTCTCATTGAGTGCGTGATTTAACCTCATTCATTCATTTTCTTTTCGGCTTAGTCCCTTTATTAATCAGAGGTTGCCACAGCGGAATGAACCGCCAGCTTATCCAGCACGTTTTACACAGCGGGTGCCCTTCCAGTTGCAACCCATTACTGGGAAACACTCATACACTAAAGACAATTTAGCTTACCCAATTCACCTATAGCGCATGTCTTTTGACTGTGAAGGAAACCAGAGCACATGGAGGAAACCCACGCGAGCACGGGAAGAACATGCAAACTCCACACAGAAATGCCAACTGAATCAATATACAATGCAATACTTCTCCTTATGCCTGTGTACACAGCACCTTATAACAATATACATTGCAATACTTCTTACACATTTGTACACAGCACCTTATAACCTGTATATTAATAACAAATCTGTACATACATTTCAACATCCAGACCTTGTTGGACAGACTGCATCTCTGTTTAATGTCTATCGTCTTTATATATATAAATTTTATATATATAACTTTATATATATATATATATATATTTTTTTTTATTCTGTGTTGTCACTTGTCACTTTATGTACACTGGAAGCTCTTGTAGCCAAAGCAAATTTCTTGTGTGTGTGAAGCACACTTGGCAATAAAACTGATTCTGATTCTGATCAGCCGAGGCTCGAACCAGAGACCTTGCTGTGAGGCCATCGGGCTACCCACTGTGTCAAAATGATGCCCCCGAAATATATTTTGTAAAAGCTAATTCAGCCAGATAAAAAAAAAGCTCGCATTAGATTAAAAAAAAAAAAAACTCAAATAATATTATTTAATTTTAAAAGTATTGCGTTACTTTACTTGTTACTTTGGAAAAGTATAACTTATAATGCGTTACCCCCGACACTGGTTACATTACAGGTTTTCAGCTTTTATCAAAATATATACAGTATGTTTTTTGTTGTTGTTCAACAGAAGAAAGAAGCACATAAAAGTTTGGAACCTCTTGAGGGCTAGTAACAATGTTTGGGGTGAACTATCCCTTTAAGGCTGAGTAGATATACATTTGAATTTTTGCATGAGCAATCCCTTTAAATGTGAAATAAAAACTCTGTAACGAAAGACAGACAATATCAGCTATTGGAAAGCCCATCTTCAGAGCAGTTCCACTTTTCAAAATTGTCTCTTAATTTATTTTAGCTCAATAATGGATGTTGTATGTGGCGTTTTGCCTCAATATTTGGCAGCCGCTTAAAACGCAGCTTGAAACAATCAAAACTTGTTTTTTGTTTTTTTTATTCTTTTATTTTTTTCAGATATTTCGGATCTCCCCTCACATGTCATTTCAAAAGCAGGTATAGGCCATCATCCATCACGTGGGTTTGTGCTCAGAGCAAAGCGCCGGGGCAAATGTTAACAGGGGCTTCCTGATTGCTGCTGTTATTCTAGAGGAGTTCACTGCCTTCCAATCATCCACTGCAGGGTCATGAACAAGGAGGGAAAACGCACTCCAATCCTTATAAGCTGAAAAAGTATGTGTGCTTTGGAACAGCACCAGCATGCAATTATTCCACTACACAGTCCAACCATCACTAGTCTTGGCGACCGAAGAGATGAAAAGAGCAGACTTATGACTGAATTGATGGTATTTGTGGATGCATCTGCTAAGGCCAATGGAGAAGTGCACAGCAATCGAAGGATAATCCTTGGAATGCCAGTATAGAAATGATGAGATTGCTCAATGATGATTGAGTGTGGAGAATGGCTAAACCAATCACAGGGCCAGATGACGATCACACCTGAACAAAAGTCAATGGGTTTCATTCACTACCAATGGGTATTGAACATTTAGAGACCTTTCTGGGATGACTTTGTTGGAGAGTTAGTGTGGAAGATTTTTAAATAGAGAAGGTTAGGATGTGCGTAATGTTAATTACATGTCTAAAATGTTTTTTCTTACTCTAGTAGCCACTTCACAAAGATCCAAGAGCATCATGTCTTACCATGCTCAAGTGGCAAACACTGAGGAAAACATTTCAAACAAGGCTCAGTCACATTACAGCATGTGCACCGGTTCACTCTAATACAACAGAAGCTGCCCTTTGCCAGCGCAAGTGGTTTCCATGAAAATGTACAGATATAACAATACATTGCTTTCTCTTTTTAAATCAGAAATCAGAGTTATTTTGATATAACTAAGATAAAACTGTAAAACTATTGAGATATACAATAGAGATATTCACGAATCCACCAGAGGCTGCTGTGTATGCTTTGTCTGATCTCAAATTCCTCTTGCGTGTGCCATTCACGCCTGCTGTTCTCACATAAATCCACCAGAGACTGCTGGCGACTGATTGACTGACTGATCAACCTATCCACCCAGCCACCCCTTTCCTAAACCTAACCGACAGTGTTTTCAAAAGCAATCCAAAAAAAGAAAAGCCCTTGCCTGATGTTTACCATGTTTTCAGATCTCACCACGTTCTCATCCTGTTATTTACTTTTATTTTTTGCCTTTTGTTTTTGTTGAACTGTTCTTCGGACTTAAACCCCGTCATCGCGGTAAACTCATCTCTGTGTCTCAAGTTCATCGACGTACATGGCGAGCTATCCGGCAAGCTGTAACAGCAGAAAAGTCGTCCACATGGAGTTAAGCATTCAGTTAGTAGCTCAAAAAGAATCAAAGCCATTGGTAGCGTCATACCACCCCATGGCATCCGATTTAAAGATGAAATGCAGCAATGTATATCTCTGGCTACATAAATCATACTGTCCAGAAATGTATATGGGGCTACAACTTCACATTGAGCCTGTGTTACTAAAAATATGCTTTTGAAGAGTTTGAAGATTTATCTTTAAAGGTGCTGTAGGTGATTTTCTTCAGAAACATTTTGTTGTTGTGCTGGTTGAAAGTCTCTTCACAGTCCAATAGTAATGATTAAAGTAAATGATCTAAATGTGTTTATATGTATTTTTATATTCGGTGTAAGGCATAAAACTAAAAACTATTCATCCAATTTAATATTGTCAGGCCAACATCTCCCATAATTCTGATAAGTAGCCCAAATTGTCTGTCAACAAATGTAAATTTGGGCTTCTGCACATCCCTGTTCACGCATATCCGCCATTAGCGCGTTCAAGCGGTAGCGGTAAAATGAATTGCTGAATTGAAACTTTAAAATCCGGAATCAATATTGGAGTTAGTTTTGCACGCTGGAGGAAAGTCGACACCATGGCTGAAGTATTTCTGTTAGACAGGTAATGTTATGTTTTAAAACTATTTTAGTCCCCAAAAGCTGATGTAGATTGTGTTGTGTTACGAATGGGTTATATGCACAGAAGTGTTGTTCAGCCACTGAAATCTTCCGGCGAAAGATTGATCTGACTATTTTCAATTTCATAAGGTCCTTTTACAGTATCGATAGTTTAGATATTTATTTAGTTTAACAACAAAACATCAGTAAATAGTGCTATTCCACCTAGCCTGCTTTCCTGAGCTGAAGTTTTATATTCACATTGGTTCATTTTTGAGCAATGACAGCCTCCCTGTACTGTTTACCATGCTACTCTGAATATTCGCTCTGAAATAGTATGTAAGTGTGGCTTAGTAACAAGTGTTAATTCCTGCATGCCGCTGGCCAACCACTAACTACATTTCTAACTGGCGAATGACGTTAACTAGTGGAATGTCTGCTATCATGTCACGGTGCGTGCGTTCACGATTTCAGGCGGCATGGCCTTGAAACATAGTCCCTCCCCTGCAGTCCAAAGATAATATGCTAACCGGTTAGCATTTTTGCAGATCTTCCTACTGCACTATTTTTTTTAAATGTATTTTTGCTATTATCTACTTATTGATTAATTTTTATACTTTAACTAAAACAGTTTTAGTTTTATGGTTCTAATTCTTTATTAATTATGATAACCCTGCTATAAACAAATAATTGAGTCTTCATTTTAAAAAACTAAGAATTTCTTATTTTTTTTAATGGATATTCCAAATTTCAAGTAACTTTTTATTCATGTTTTTGTTAGCTATTAACTATATTATTAAAAATGATAGATTAAAAAAACAATAGTTATCAAAAATAGAAATAAATAAACTGTCAAATTATGATTTATTATTTTCCTTATGCCTATATCAAGTGAGGAGCCAAATATATGTAACTTAACTAACATTGATTACAATAGCATTATTAATTTGAGTTTAAGTTCAAAAAGTCTGTAAGTGACTCTTTTTTTTAATTATTTCTGATTATTATTATTCTGAGTATTTCAAGTGTACCATATAAAGAGCTATTGATATATTTTTAGTAATAGCTTTTCATCAACCTATACAGTCTTAACTTGTAAACATCTTTGAGTTCATGCCTCACATTTCAAACCACAATTCAGCTTCATTTCAATTCAGCATTTGAGCTCATTTTTATGAATAGCGTTTGAAATATATTTTTAGATCGTGCAACAAAAACCCCACGTAATTGACCCTGTATGAGCAGGTCTGCAGAGGTTCATGGGTATTGCTCTGAGCAGGTGTACGTGACTTTCGTGCAGCCCTCCCTTTACCTGCAGTTCATTTCAATCCAGTATCAACACACAGCACACAAAACTGCTTTGTGGTCTGAAAGAACAAATGCTTCCAAAAGTCATACACAGACAAAGAACAATCATCAATCTACAGCTCGATTAAAGATGAAACACAACCATCATATTCAAATGGGTAGCTTTGTTTTATTGAGACATGACTCAGAGTGCATGAATACATTAATACATCTGAATCAACAGTGTTGCTACTAACTACTGCTGTTATGTTCATAAATTCAGAAGACACATATGCTGGTCCTCTATGGCTCATTGACAGGACTCCTACAAACCCAAATATTGATAGCAGTGAGACACTCGGTTGCCAAAATAACATCTTCTATTTACCACACACAAGCTATACGAACCAGAATGCAATAAATCACCATGAAACGTGATAAATTACCAAACAAGCCTTTTCTGTAGTTGCAGTCTGACCAAAAAAAAAAAAAAGTAGCATATGAATCAATAATTGATGTGCGTTTTGACAGTTCCTTACTAATAAGGAGGTGCTGGAGGCCCAGTCAATGTTCACAGACTGATACCGTAAGTTTGTTACCATGTGTTCAATATTAGATTTCTGCTATGATGGTCCAGTGAAGGAGGCCGTACTGTTCGAAACGAAGGCATCATTAATCAAAGTTCTTATTACACGCTGCGAAATATTTGAGCAGGAACCTTGCAGGATTATTTTTGGAATAGCATTTAGAAGAAAAAAGCTAATTAAAGGTTAATGTGAAACTTTTTTTTTGAAAAGTTCTCGTATTAAGTTATGTCAGAAAACAGTGAAAACCCTATTTTAGAAACGTAGCAAAATGGACGTGGGCAAATAAATCATGTCAAAAGTTACGTAACGTAGCATGTATTGCACATATGGTGAAAGAACGGCTTTATTAAAGGTCGGTGAGGTTAAAAACTGTGATTGTCAAAAGTCAAATGTGTATACAGCAATGTTTAAATGCAAAATAAACTTCTGATATTGTGAATTAGAGAGTCATGTTGACTCTGAATAGGCAGACACATTTTAAAAAAAAAATGTTTAAGCAATAACAAGAAACCCTGAATTACAGTATAATTAGAAACTTTTAATGTTGGTTTTAATAATCACCTTTATTATTAAGAATTAGGAGCTCTGACTTTATTAGAAACTTAATATTGTATAGATTGTTTATTTACGTATTACGTAATATTTTAAGAAATAGAAAGAAAATTTTAAGTTATCTAAGTTACGAGTTATATGAAACCTTTGTGTTTTATTCAATATAGAGTTATCAGATAAATTGGAGAAAATAACATTTGTATAAATATTTTTAGAAATAAATCATAAGATGGATCGATTTACAAATACTGCATGGAGATGCAATGCTAATACAGTGTCAACAAGGTTAACATTATTTTAAGCATGCGTCATTCATTTTTAAAAGCAAAATATACAGAAATTGCTTAATATGTCATTAATAAGAGAGTCAAATCAACAGCTTTGACAGATTTTTTAGGGAAATAATATGCAAAATGGAGTTAAGAACAATAAATGTTGTTGTGAAATTGCTGTTGTTGATTTTAATATAGCAAAATATCTAAAAACAGGAACAGTTTCTGATGTGTTAAAATGATCAAGAACTTCCTCATCCGCCTATAAGCATCCTTATAATTTAGAAACATTACATTTTGAAAACATAAAATTAAATTCACAAATGAAAACATAATTTAGAAGCATAAATTTGAGAAATCTAAACAATAAGAAAAAATCAAGTGAAATGAATAATATCTTAATTAACATGACCCATGGTTTAAAGATTAGTAACAAAGCAGAGATGCCTGAATATATAATATAGTTATTATACATAATAACATATATTAACATATAATAACAACAACAAGAGCAGTAATACTATTAGTAGGGCGACAGTGGGTAGCACTGTTGCCTCACAGCAAAAAGGTCACTGGTTCAAGCCTCGGCTGGATCAGTTAGCATTTCTGTGTGGAGTTTGCATGTTCTCCCCGGGTATGCGTGGGTTTCCTCCGGGTGCTCCGGTTTCCCCCACAAGTCAAAAGACATGGAGCATAGGTGAATTGGGTAACTGGCGGAAGTGTATGTGTGTGAATGAGAATGTATGGGTGTGTCCCAGTGATGGGTTGCTGCGTAAAACATATGCTGGATAAGTTGGCGGTTCATTCCATTGTGGTGACCCCAGATTAATAAAGGGACTAAGCTGAAAATAAAATAAATGAATGAATGAATGAATACTATCAGTGATAATAATGGTCCCACGTCATATTAAGTGGTCGTAACTACTATGTACTTACACAGTAATTAATAATTAGCTACATTGTACTTATTGTGTAAATACATGTTTATAAATTGTACTTATGCTTGATTAAATACTTGCACGTAATTACATCTGTAATTAATTTCTATAATTACAACTGTATTTACATTGTTGACCATCCCTTACACCTTAACCCACCCTTAAACCTACCCATACCACCAAACCTGTCTCTAACCGTACCCATATCCCACCTCAAGAGCAACAGAAGTGTTCTGCAATACATTATGAACACAGTAAGTACATTGTAATTATATTTGCATGTAAGTACATAGTAGTTAAGGCCACTTAATATAAAGTGGGACAATAATAATAATAATAATAATAATAATAATAATAATAATAATAATAATAATGATGATGATGATGATGATGATGATAGTAATAATAATAATAATAATAATAATAATACTAACAATACTTAAACATTATAATTTAAATTCACCGTGGTCAAGTCGACCCTGCATGATACAGTCACTGCGCCAGTTAGAAGAGCTCAGTGGTTGATTTTGCATTTTGCCATGACGACAACCTCTCATTAACACTCCCCTGATAGCGTGTCATAATGCTCAATTAGGCTTAATCAGTGTCTGTAGTAAATCACTGCAATTGCTTCTCCATAGACCACAATAGATAAATTGCCCACATGATGCGCTGGAGCACACATCGCAGTCACAGAAAAAAAAAAACGTAATTTAAAGTGACTGAAATCTCCAATCATCACTAATCTCCTAACACAGGGAATTCATGTAATAATTTTAAAAAATATAGCAAAAGATGTTTAGGATTTCTGAGACGTTGGTGTACAACCAAGTCTAATTAAAGTGACTTGTTAGATCCGGTTTCGAAGATCTTTCATATAAACACAGCATCTGTTATAATGAGGCACTTCGAGGTAAAAGCTCTCATGGCAAGTGAAGCCAAAAATAAGAGCTGCACAAAAAAAATAAAAAATGGAGTTAGCTGCATGTTTTGCATCAAGTACATTATTTAACACATTTAATTAAAGCCGATTTTAGTTCGGTCTGCACTTGTCAGGCCTCTTCAATTACATTAATTGAATCAAAGAGGTCTAGAATGTCTAGAAAACTATTCATTAGCATTCTCATTCATCTCAAGGAGCACATGTTCCATCAAAACATCTTGTATGACTCAGTACTGGTCACTCTTAAAGGCTTTAGTGACTTTAATGAAGTGAAATCGATGTGTGCGTATGTACTTATTAAAAAAATCTACAAAAAGTAATATTAGTATGGAACTAAGCTGCGGATTATGCAAAAAGCGATATTTCTCCAGGGAATTATTCATTGAATATAAGGCATAACTCAATAACAGACAGAAATATCTGATGATGATTACATATTATTGAAAAGCTTCTGGTTTGAGCAGTATTTTTGTTGTTGTTTGTTTAAATGTTTACAGTCTCTTCACACCTCATTACACAGAGCAAGTGCCTGATTGGAGAACAAAAAATGTGGCCTCAGTCCAGATCTATATAAAATAAACAGAAATAAAAAAATTAACAAAACACTACTGACTTCAGCTTCACTGTGACATGACTAATCCTGTGCATTTATCATCAACGCCACTTTCCAACCACCACAATTAAAGTAAGAAGTGCATTGTTTTCAAGCAAAAAGTGAAAGACTACAGACAGTTGTGAGGAACAATAAGTTGCAGCACAGGCTCATTCTGAAAACGTAGCCCTATATACATTTCTGGAGATGGCAAATTATGTAGCCAGACAAACGTATGGCTACATTTCATCCTTAAAAAGAACCTTACGAGGCAGTATGATGCCGTTCCTTTTCTCGCTTACCTCTCTCGATGACCACTTACCTCTCTGTGTACAGCTTTTCTACTGTTTTTAGTTTGTCCAGTAACTCGACACCATACCTGTCAACATTGGGATGTGAAAATAAGGGATTCGCCCACCATATTAAGGGATTATGACCTATGGGGAATTTACGTGAGAACAGCAGGTGCGAATGGCACCTGGCAGATTTGAGAAAAACAAAAACTGTAAAAAAATTTACCTCCTGGGATCTTGCAATCTCCAGAAATGTATATAGGGGTACATAATCAAAATGAGCCTGGGTTAAAACTGTTCCATGTAAATATATAAATATGTGCATAACCAGTACCAAAATACGCCACGGTAGCGTAGTGAGTAGCACATTCGCCTCACAGCAAGAAGGTTGCTGGTTCGAGCCCCGGCTGGGTCAGTTGGCATTTCTGTGTGGAGTTTGCATGTTCTCCCCGTGTTTGATTGGGTTTCCTCCGGGTGCTCCGGTTTCCCCCACAAGTCCAAAGACATGTGGTATAGGTGAATTGGGTAGGCTAAATTGTCCGTAGTGTATGAGAGTGAATGATTGTGTATGGATGTTTCCCTGAGATAGGTTGTGGCTGGAAGGGCATCCACTGCGTAAAAAAATATGCTGGATAAGTTGGCGGTTGATTCTGCTGTGGCGACCCCGGATCAATAAAGGGACTAAGCCGACAAGAAAATGAATGAATGAATGAATGAATACCAAAATACAGTTGAAGTCAGAATCAATAGCCCCCCTTTACATTTTTTTTTTTCTTTTTTTAAATATTTCCCAAAATATATTTTTCAGAGCAAGAAAATGTTCACAGTATGTCTGATAATATATGTTTCTACTGGAAAAAATCTTACTTTTTTATTTTGGCTAGAATAAAACAGTTTAAATTTTTTTAAAAAACATTTTAAGGTCAATATTATCAGCCCCTTAAAGCATTTTTTCCCCCAATAGTCTACAGAATAGTCGTTATACAATAACTTGCCTAATTACCCTGATCTGCCTAGTTAACCTAGTTGACATAGTTAGGCCATTAAATGTCACTTTAAGCTTTATAGAAGTGTTTTGACAAATACCTAGTAAAATATTATTTACTGTCATCATGGCAAAGATAAAATAAATCAGTGATTAGAAATGAGTTATTAAAACTATTATGATTAGAAATGTGTTGAAAAAACTTCCCTTCGTTAAACAGAAATTGGGGAAAAAATAAACAGTAATTTAGGGTAACAGTAATTTAATACAGTATGGCCACTGATAATTATTTAAATATAGCTGGTTTTATTTTTTGTGTCAAAAAAATCCAATTATGGTTTTGGTAAATGTATGGCTCACTTTGGCCAGTTATACTTACACTAATATGTTTTAATATTTTGACATACTTTTAATCCTGCATCTCTTGCCACCTATTATTAAAGGGATAGTTCACTCAAAATTCTGTTATAATTTACTCACATTTTAGGAGTTTCTTTCTGTTAAAAAAGAGAATACTTTGAAAAATGTTAGAAACATGTAACCATTGACAACCATGGTATTGTTCTTCCTACTACGAAAGTCAATGGTTACAGGTTTTCAGCTTTTTTTCAAAAAGTCTTATTTTTGTTCAGCAGAACAAAAAAACTAATAAAGGTTAGGAATAGAGTGTGAGTAAATAGTGAGTACATTCTAATTTTTGGGTGAACTATCCTTTTAAAAAATTGTCTTTTTTAAGCAATCATATTATAATATATATTTTTTTCGGCTTAGTCTATTTCAGAGGTTGCCACAGCGGAATTAACCGCCAACTATTCCATCACATGTTTTCCAGCCACAACCCAGTACTGGGAAACAGCCAAACACACTCAATCACTCACACACAATCACTATGCCTATATAGTTTATTCAATTCACCTACACCGCATGTCTTTGGACTGTGGGGGAAACCGAAGGAAACCCACACGAACACCAAGAGAACATGCAAACTCCACACAGAACTGCCAATTGTGTGGCCAACTGGCCTAGCCGGGACTCGAACCAGCAACCTTCTTGCTTTAAGGCGACAGTGCTAACCACCATGTCGCCCACCTTCTTTAATAAAGTTTACAATTAATTTAGTATTTCATAAATGTTTAATAAAACCTAAAATTCATGTTGACTAAAACAAAAAAGTATTCACAAAATGTTGTTTGGAATTATCTGTGTTTCTTTCACATTTATTTACACATTTGTTTGTTTATTAATTTGATAATAATATTACAATCTTGATCATACAATTATATAAATTAACTGTATCTGAAAACCAGAAATAGGCAGGGTAGAAACACAAACACAAAATACTATAGCGCCACCAAACCTTTGTTGACTGGATTTGCCTTTTTCCTTTGCTACTGTATACTGAATCCATCATTTTGTACAGCTGCATGTTGAATAACTCCCAGAGAACAATTGTTTTAAAATAACGGTGGTTGAAAAAATCTATTAGAGGAAATTGATCACTGAAGGGGGCTGCGTTTACAGTACTATTGCATATTATTTTGGTTAAACGCAAGACACACATGTTTTATTATGCTGATGGACCCATTATTTTCATTACTGTTACTCATTTACCGTAACACTGATTGCACGTGCAATGCTGAATATGCTGTCGTTTATCCAAACTAGTCGTGGAAATGACTCCCAGGTGATCAACATAATTTTCATTTCCGTGCGGACGAGAAAGTGATGCTTGTTGTTATGGAAATAATGAAAGTACATTCCAGCATCCCACAGCAAATAATACTCATTTTAAAACATGGATTGGTGAAGAAGTCGTCCCATTACTCCAAAAAAAATTGTTCATTCCAGAGCTACATCTTAGTGATGGCCTGAATCATTTACTGAAGCGTGATTGGAAGTGTAAGAGCTTTCGGTTTCTATTTCGCCGGGAGTAAAATGGATGTTATGTTCAAGGTCTTCTATAGCTCTGGATTCACTGCACTAAATATAAAATGTATTTGCGGTGTATTGGAGAGATCTATTATAGAGTTGATGTCTCAGCAACAAATAACAAACTGCAGTATTTCTTGTGTTCCTCGATGCCTTCTTCAACCGGGCAACAATTTCACAACGGCTAATATAGAACAAGGAGTCAGGATTATATTATTGAGAGAAACAGCAGTAAAATATTCATCCAGAATGGTGTTTGGTGATTGTGTAAGCAAAATAGCAGTGGAATTAATCATATCTACCCTCCAAAGAGTCATTGCAATTTCTATCAGCATAATTAAGTCATACTCATTTATTCAGCACTCTTATGTATAAATTGTATGAGTAAATTGCCACGTCTAGTTTTGTTAACCAGACATTAGTTCTGTTACTAGTTCGGCTCAAGTTGTTCATGTTTTTGTTTGCAGCATGCTGTTTTGATCTCAGTACTTAGGTTAGGTTGGTTTCAGTATTGGTTGGTGCTGGGATCTACATAGCATAATCACCTTATTCTCTATATAAGAGTGGGCACAACCATTTTCATCTTTTTGGCTCGGGACACCCATTCTCATTCACTTCCATTCATTTTTAGACGTTAAAAATAGCTTGTTTTGCTGCTTGATGTTGCAAACAGATATTTTCTTATTTTCTTATTGTATTTAGTCTGTATAGTCATGCAAACACTTGTTTAAAAAAGCAAGTAGTTTGACTATTTTCAGCCGTTTATTACTCTTGGTCATTTCTCCCAACTGAATCAGAAGTTCTAAACCAGGGGTGTCCAAACTTTTTCTTATGAAGGGCCAAAAACCAAATATCATTGACAGTCGTGGGCCGAATATAAATAAATAATTGACGATAAAGTTGCAATGGGTAATTTCCTAATTTATTTCCTAATATTTCAAAATAAGGGTATCACGGTGGCGTAGTGAGTAGCACGTTCACTTTACAGCAAGAAGGTCGCTGGTTCGAAACTTGGCTGGGTCAGTTGGCATTTCTGTGTGGAGTTTGCATGTTCTCCAAGTGGTTGCGTGGGTTTCTTCCGGGTGCTCCGGTTCCCCCCACAAGTCCAAAGATATGTGGTATACTGTAGGTGATTTGGTTAAGCTAAATTGTCCGTAGTGTATGTGTGTGAATGAGAACGTGTGGATGTTTCCCAGAGATAGGTTGCGGCTGGAAAGGCATCTGCTGCGTAAAACAAATGCTGTATAAGTTGGCGGTTCATTCCGCTGTGGCGACCCTGGATTAATAAAGGGACTAAGCCGACAAGAAAATGAATGAATGAATATTTCAAAACTACAACTATATTTTACAAATATTGCAATAAAAACATAAACAACTACATTTATAACACAGTGGAGTTGCTCAATGCTGAATACACTAGTCAAGCAGAATATGCCTTTGCCTTGATTTGCTCACCAAAGTCCTCAATCCGTCGAGTGACAGTATGTACATTAGCTTAACAATAAAACAAACAAGTAAAATGTTCAATTAACTTTGAAATGACAATCCCCAAACCTTCGCCCTCTCTGGCAGGCCAAATTAAAGGTTACCATGGGCTAACTTTGGCCCACGGGCCCTAGTTTGGGCATCTCTGTTCCAAATCAATCGCAAAAACCAGAGCATTTCCACATTGAAGAATAAGGTCAATAGCATAGCATATGTTATTGTGTGCCTGTCTTGTAGTCAATCTTGTGTCTTGTGTTGGTGTTGTATGAAGCATGTGGCTCATGTTTACATGGGGCCACATGATTTGGTATTTTGTTTCATGTGAACAGACGGTTAATGAGCATTCTCATTGGCTGCGTGTCCTAGTCCTGTTTGACTTGAGCACTTGGCTGCTATGTTTGTCTCCTTGTGCCATGTGCTCTGCTATTGTCTAATGCCCATTATCAGTTTATTTAGTTAATCTGTTCTTGAGTTCTTCTTGTTTAAAGCTTCCTCATGGTTGCTGTCCTGTGTCAGTTCATCGTAGATGCTTCCTTCTGCTCTGCTCTGCCCAGTCTAGTTAGCTTTTTCAGTTAATGTTTCCCCCCTTGGGGTTGTTTTGGTTGCATTTTATTTTATTATTAATAGACTCATCTTTTGTTTTGCATATTGAGTCTTGGGTGGCAACAGTAGCTCAATGGTTAGCACTGCCATCTCACAGCAAGAAGATCGCTTTTTCAAGGAATTTCTGTTTGAAGTTTGCATGTTCTCCCTGTATTCCCGTAGGTTTCCTCCTGGTTCTCTGGTTGCCACAGTCCAAAGGCATGCACTGTGAATTGGATTAACTAAGTTGTAGTCTATGAGTGTGTGTGTGATTGAATACAAGAGTGTATACGTTGCGACTGGAAGGGCATCCATTGCATAAAACATATGCTGTAATAGCTGGCGATTCATTCCACTGTGATGATCCCTGATAAATAAGGGACTAAGCCGAAGGAAAATGAATTCATAAATAAATATTTTTTGTCTTTTTCAAGTCTTTTTGTCTCCGTCCTACCCAAACCATGACATAAACAGTTGACTACATTAAGAAAAAAAGAGTAAACCCTTTGCTTTTAAATCAATTAGTTTATTTAACTTTAAAAATGAGTAGTAAACTCATTGGCTTAACATTAATATGTAAATTAACTAAATTAAGTCAACTTATTAGTTCCATGTAACCATAAATTTACTAACTTGCTGTTTTTAAGGCGATGGACTCACTGATTGTTTTACCCAAGTAAAACAGCTATACGGGTGGTTCATTCCTCTGTGTCTACCTCGAAATAGTTTACAACAAGTAAAGGTGGAATAAATGATAACTAAATTTTCATTTGTCGGTGAACTATCTATTTAAACTAAGGTGTTACCCAATTGCTTAATGAATTTGCCAAAGTTATGCAGCAAAACAGCAATACAACAGAATTACTGCTTCATCCGCTGCCTCGTGTGGTCATGATTCAGCTGAGCTTTAATATATTATGCCATATAATCTGAATAACTTGCGAACCACAAGGCTATCTTATCTGAAGGTCCTTACACTCAAATATTGAAATTGGTTTGCATGAACCGTCGGCTGAAAATATAAAGAGAAGCTTGTCTGTGAAGATATATTGTTCGTAGAGCTGAGCGGGCCTCCATGTGCTGTCCAGCCAATGAAAAGATAAGACCATGTCCACTTCATTAAACGTTCTTCACTCTGAAACATACCAGTTATAAAGCACACATTCATTTTTTTTTTCTCTACAAGGGTATTTTGCTGATGGGAATTAATGTCTGGTGCTCATTTCCAAGCCATTTTCATCACAGACAATAGCATAAAGCATGTGGGGAGGGATGGATTACCTTATATGTACAGTAGTGCACATTGTTATTAAAAGATTTAAGCCGAACGTTTTTTCATTTAGTTAGTCAGACATTTAATTTATAGGCAGTTTCATTATATTATCATGTATTTTTAACAATTAGCCTGGCGCAATCACGATCATGTCTTCTACAGTGTGTCAAAACAGAACTTTACAAAAGAAAAAGGTTTCTGTTTGAAGTACAATCGCATTTTATTAGCTGTTTGAAGTAATAATGAACTGAACAATGGAGTCTGTAGATAACCATATTCATAAAGTTGATTCCTGCAGTTTAGTGGATTCATGTCCCAAATTAAACAATATTGCAATTTTTTTTTCAGATGAAATGTTAATCAACTTTCATTTGACATGGTTTTCATGCATACATACAGCCAATAAACAACTATAAAATAGTAATATTAGTATTTAAAACGTATGTGGAGATATTACTGAAGGTCAAATGGTTAATTAAAATCTCAGCACACAATCGTTAATGAAACAAGTTCAAAGTCTAAATGTCTCAGGTTTGGCCATTTCACTGAGTTTTTAGAAACAAAAAAAAAGCACAATAGTTTTCACATACTACAAAGTAAGGGCTAAATTTGGTTTGAAACAGGCTTGCAAAGGTAAATATGTATGGAACAAAATCAAAGCCAAAATTATTGAACTAAAAAGCTTGTTGAATAGTACAAACTGATAAAAATAATACACCGAACTAACAAGTGCTTGCATTTTAATGACTTGAATTCCAGGGTTTGCATTTTTAGGTTCTTAAATTTAAAAAAGCTGTTTATTTAAGCTGCGCATATTTCAACTAAAAATATTTCAAACACCTTTTCATACTTATAAATTAAATAATTCATATTCGATTTCCAGATTTCACTCACAATATATTCAATACTCTTTAAAAATATGATGTATAATTTTTAAAGTGGCAATTAAAAAAAAAATACAAACCCTGGAATTCAAGTCATTAAAATGCAAGCACTTCGGTGTATAATTTTTTTTCAGTTTATACTATTCAACAAGCTTTTTAATTCAAAACTTTTGGGATTGATTTTGTTCCATAAATATGTCTCAATTAATATGAAAGTTTGTAGTATGAATTAAATATGAATTAATTTGTATATATATTTATACAACAGTTCTTCCTGGTTCTTGAATCAGATTGGCTGATTGCAGTGCATGAATGGCGGAAGAAAGTCGTTCCTAATAGAAAAGTGTTTTTTGACTCTCTGTATTTGATTATTTT
>CAIGQQ010032667.1:527218-538997 GCA_903798035.1 Danio albolineatus | reverse complement strand
CTATCGTGACAAGCCAAGCAACAGGCCCGGCAGCTGTAAGCTAAACATGTCTCAGTGCTAGACGCCGCTCTAGCACAGAAGAAGGAGGAAAAAAAACTGCTCACATCCTCCTCTTTTCACAAAAGCAATGCTGATATGTGGGAGGCGATTTCCATCGGCCGTTGCTGAAGAATGAGCCTCAAAATATAACACAGCCACACAGCATCATTCCGACTTGCTGAGGGACGAAATGGCTACAGTACAAAATATTCAAGAATTAATGTTTGCAAATTGAAAGATTCAGCACAATATTGGCAGTGTAGGTTTGAGAAATGAGAGTTTGCTCATACTTTATGGACCTGCCCTAAAATACAAGAATTTTGGGCAAAGCTTTATGATTATAGTCAAGACGTTCAAGTCGTTTTTCATTTTTCTTTCAGCTTGGGAGACCTGTCACGACTGTGCGCTCATAAAGATATGAGGGAGTGGAGTCCAAACAAGTGTTACGATAGGATGACAAATCTTCACAAGAGGCTGGCAGACAACTAGAACACTGTGAGTTACAGAAATTGGAAGCGCTGCATTATGAAAAAAAAAAGACAAAAGAAAAAATGTTAACACTTTAGATTAGGTCACAATTCATGCTATTAACTACTTGCTTATTTCCTGCCTAATATTAAGATAATAACTGTTAATTAGTAGTTAATAATGTACGATCTTATTCTACAGCTCTAATCCTACCCAAAACCTCAACTTCTACCTTACTAAAAATTAATAAACAGCTAATTAGTAGTTTGTTAAGCTAGTAGCGTTAGTTAAGGGTTTGTTAATGCAGCAAACTGTGACCTAAACTAAAGTGTTACCAAAAAACTGCTTATACGTGAAAGCTGAGTAAATTCTGGCCACTTTATTAGGAACAGCTACTTCTGTTCAGCTGTGGGTTAATGCAAATCACAAGCAGCCAATCATTTGATCACAAAAGGATTTAATAAACTAAACTGTGATGAACAATGCTTGTTTAACAATATGTTTTTTTTTTATATCAAAATGAGATTAAATAAAAACAGCCAACAACAACAAAAAAAAAAAGATATGCTTCCGATTTCATCAATATCATTATATACCAGAATGGAACTCTTGAACAACATATTTGCTACTATTTAATAACTTTTAATAGCTATCATATCTATGCAGTCAACGAATACAGCTTTAGCAAACCCTGCTGTTAAAAATGTGCAGACTGAGCATCAGAATGGGGAAGAAATGTGGTATTGTTATTATATAATTAGGTATCGTGGAATGTGGTTTATTTGTTGGCATCAGACAAGCAATATTGGGGGAAAAAATGTTTTTAAGCAGTTTTCTGTCTCAGTCTGTTTTTATACTGTTATAAATTTGAAATGAAAACAGCCAGTAGGTGCGCAAGTCCCTGTTTCAATGAATGATTCATCCATTCAAATGATTTATTCAAAATAGCTGATTTATTTAGAAGTAATGCATGTGAATTAGAAGTATTTTACTAGTCGAAACAGAAAAATGTGTCAAAAATGCTACTCAGATTGTATTGTCAAATGTGTTTTTTGAGAATATATCAGAGCAATATAAAAATAGTATTGTGTATATATTGTCTAATACAGGGGTTCTCAACCTTTTTCACTTCAGGGCCCTCTTCTTTCTCCAATCAATTCTTGAAAGCCCATCTGTCTGACATTTCCTCTAAAATGTTTGTATGAAATGCTCATTTAAATCTTTCTGTACTAACACACACACACACACACACACACACACACACACACACACACACACACACACACACACACATATATATGGTTTATATTGTTGTGCCTTAAAAATGTTTTTTTTTATTTAATAATATATATTAAAACTATATGTATATTTAAAAAAAAAAAAACATGCATAGATCCAAGAAAACCATAGCTCAACATGGAGATTGCAGTGGAAGCTTCTGCTTTAAACTGGACTGACTGAATATTTACTATTAAATACTATTCAAAAACATACAGACAAATGTAAAATCTGTTGAAACGCACCGATCTGATGGCGGTTGAGTTTGCAGCTGGAAATTATTAGGAGATCGCTGACAGGAACATTGAACAGCTCTGCCAGAGCGCGTCTGAAGCTCATATGCAAGTGTATTTTACATTTGATGGCATAAACACCAGTGAGCCTCGCTAGATCCTCCTGTATGGGTGTGCGTCCGTTATAAAACAGTCATAGGACGTTAATTTGAACAACTATGCGGATATATTAAACAGTTCACACAAAAATAAACAAAGAGAGACTTTCACTTTTACTTTAAGCATTGTTTGTGTACTGTACTAGTTGCAGACGTGATCATGAGGCTGTTTTTGTAATCAATCAGAAAACAGGAGAAAGTGCATTACTTTGATCATTTTAATATAGCATTTTAATATTGAAATCTAAATATTATAGCATAATATTGAGAGTTAATTTTCTCGCAGCCCACCTACAGGATCGCTGAGGCCCACTAGTGGGCCGCAGCCCACCGGTTGAGAAACCCTGGTCTAATATATGTAAGCTTTTACAGTATTAATTGAATTAGAAGACACCTGTTTGTATTATAATGTTACTAAAGATCTTTTTCACTCCACAAGACCTAAGACACAAGGCTGTATCTGACAGAGTTGGCCAAAATCACAATTCAATGGGTCAAAATATGAAAACATTAAATTGCTCTGTACATGAAATTGGCTTTCAAAAGAGACCATTCTTAGACAGTTATTTAAATGCTTCAGAGGTGCAAAGAAATCATTCTGGTACAAAGGTGGGATGAAATGTAGCTCTTCAGTTCAAAGCATAGCCATGCTTGGGTAAGCAGTTTCACTGATTACATCATGAGTGAGGATTCAAGCAGACAGAGACTAAGCTGTTTTTTCACATTCTCATGTCATGTTTGAAGCAAAATAAGCCCATGCTGCCAGACATTCTTGCTGCAGAATCACAATATGCATTTGACATAGATTAACATAGATATTATTAGATGTAGAAATTATTTCCAATTGAATCCATGCTGACAGAATATTATATTATGTCATTAATTTGTGTTAATGTGTAATTCTAAATGATTTTACCCTGTAAAAGATTCCTAACAAAATAAACCTTTCCCATGCCATTACAAAACAAATTTCAAAGGTTTTAAAAACTGTTTTTATTTATTTATTTATTTATTTATTTATTTATTTATTTATTTATTTATTTATTTATTTATTTATTTATTTATTTATTTATTTATCTATTTATTTATTTATTTATTTATTTATTATGCTTGTATTATTTTTATTTTAAATACAATCTATATAAGGTATATGATACCAGCTATATCACTAAGTCTCAAAGACTCTTAACAATTCCAAAAAAAGTGATTAATAAATAAAATATATAACTAAAAACTAGTGTATCAACATAAAAGTTATTTTAGAGTATAGAAATCTTTTACTTTGATAAAATATGTAAGATAAATGAAAATGAAAAACATACAAACAGCCTACAATATTCAGAAAAAAATGTCAGTGAATGTCTCTGTACATTTAAAACAATATGTCATGACAATAATGACAGAATCATCATTCCTGAATGAGCTATCCCTTTAAAAGAACAACATCTTTCTTCATATCAACAGAAAGCCTCCAGTCATGACTCAAGAACCTGTTACCCTTATTTACTGTTCCCTCATTACTTATGCAGTCGTTAAATTTTGGATGAATGTTGCTTGTTCCGTAAATTTACCTTTCTGTATGCATTTCACACCACCGCGGCTGCTGCATGCTCTCAATTGGGGTGAACAAAAAAAGAAATCATGCATTAAATAAGAACATTGAGTGTTTTAACACGCCACTGTTGTCCCCAGACACAAAAGAGATTCTGTAATAATAGCTTGGCAAAGAACCTAGAGAAAGAATGAAAAGTGTTTCAGTAGGGTTGAATCAGCTCAGTACAGCTGTGCCCGATGCCCTGTATCTTTATCTGGTGCCCGCAGGTGTGGCATCTGTCTGTCAACAACACCACAGAGAAATCAGGTCTGTCACTGCAGAGATACATGAATAAACCTTTATTAGCATAACACCTGCTCATTTTCTTAGCATCAATGTATGCTCTCCTAGTAGAACTGCATTTTCGGAGACATGTTAAAGAGTTAGTTCAGCCCAAAATGACAATTCTGTCTTCATTTAACCATCTAATGATGTCAAAACCCCAGCAATTCGTTCATCCTCAGAATACCAATGAACTTTAAATACTGTGAATTTTCTACTTCTCCATCAAAAGTCTTCTCACCACAAAAAAAAAACAAAACAAAAAACAGATTCTTTGTAATAACTGGGAAGAGATCAAACAATTCAAATTGGCCACAAAGTAATTTTGCATTTAAAGTCCTTGTAAAGTTTATTTATTTATTTATTTTATCAGTATGTTAGTCTTAAAGGGATTCATCCATTTCCTTTTCAGCTTAGTCCCTTCATTAATCGGGTCGCCACAGCAGAATGAACCGCCAACTCATCCTAACAGACGTCTAACAATATAGTCCAAAAAAAAAAATGTCATCAAATGGACTTATTAAACAGACTTCACATGTGTAATTGTTCATTCATCTATTTGATGACTAGACTAGTCTATTGTTAAATATCTATTAGTTTTTCATTGACAGCTCAGATTTAGCCTTGTTTTGGCCAAGATGTATGTTGAATTGGAATTAGATGTCATTAAAGCTTGCGTGAAGTGCTTTGAAATGAGCATTTTTATGCGTTTCTGAGGTTTGTCAAACACATGTTACATGTCAAGCAGTTATGAGCTTTTATATGTGCTGATCAATACACTAGAGGTTGATCATTGGTCAATAGATTTTAGCTATGGAAGGATTTTTTTCGCTGTTGTTTATATTCAGCTTTCTTGCATTCCATAACAAAATGCATATTTAAAGCTAGCGACGATAGAATACTCATTAAAAACACATCAATGTGTTGATGCAATTGATAAATATAATATATATTTTGTCAATTTTTGTCAATAAAAATGCAATGTTCTGAATAGAAGCAAATAAAAGGTGAGAATATGCAATTACTGTAATATGCAATAATATAATCATATATCAATGTTGACATTAGCCCCTTTCACACAGTGATACTGCTAAATATCCAGAAAATCTACTTTTTGTTATGTCGAGATCATGAGAAAACGAGTTGTTGTGTTGAGATCACGAGATAATTGAGACGTGATCACGTCATAACAAGAGAGAAAAAATATTTTAATACATGGCCTCTTAACCTTCCGTAAATACTAACTCAACATAAAAATGTCATATAAAGCAATCATGAAGGCTTGAATCAAACCACTCAAATTCATCTTGATTTAATTTGTGATTTTTAAAAATAATTTGAAGTTTTATGCGAACAGACTTTCAGCAGAGGGACAGAAACTATATTTCACTTGTAACTTAATATTTTAAAATATCTTCACATGTGTTCCAGAGATGAACAAAAGTCTTTTGGGTTTGGAATGGCATGAAGGTCAATAAATAATGACAGAATTTTCATTTTTATTTGGACTAATCGTTTAAGTTCAGGAATTAGGACTGCACACAGTACACCTGTTTTACATTACGCTTTAAGAAAAACTGACAGGGGTTATGTCAGAACTTAATACGAGAACAAATCCTTGACACTGAGATTTGTTCGACTGTTTAAAAGCAGCCTACTTTCACTCACAGGAAATGCCAGGGAAGGCATTTTATAAAGATTCATGACAATCCTGATTATTTTTTTGATTCATTCTCAGTCTGACAGGCAAGCAAAGCTTTAGTCTTTTTTCTAAGGAATTTGACAAACATTACAGAATGACTTGCATGTGTGCAAGGGTTACTGCAGTGTCAGTACATCATTCTCCCATCACTCCACCAAGCTGTCTGTTAAAATTCCTGCTGCTTCCAATCTTGTCCGATAGGAAGGCATTAGCCGAGTATAGCAAAAACTCCACTTCATCACTAAAAACTCTGGAGCTATGACTATAAATAACCCTACAGCAGAATATGAAGAATGAGAGTTTTTTTTTTCAAGCTCTGAAATGAATGTAAATCAGAGTTTTAATCAGGCAGAGAGAGGGCAGCTCAAGAAGACACATGGGGACAGATGCCATCTGTCTTTCAAGTGCTGATAATAAAGGTTTCCTTTTTTAGCTTGAGACTAAAATCTCTGGTCCAATTTGTAACCTTGAACCACAAGATCGCAGATCAATTGTGAAGTTAAACCGCCATTTATATTAGAAACAATTCTAGAACACCAGCAGCCATAAGGCTAACCTGTTCGAGTTTTTCACATGGCACATTAGCATCTGCTGTTAGTCAAACTATTTTATTTTTGCTCAGAGTAAAACATTGTGGGCGCCACGGTGGCGTAGTGAGTAGCACGTTCGCCTCACAGCAAGAAGGTCGCTGGTTCGAGCCTCGGCTGGGTCAGTTGGCATTTCTGTGTGGAGTTTGCATGTCCTCCCCGTGGTTGTGTGGGTTTCCTCTGGGTGCTCCGGTTTCCCCCACAAGTCCAAAGACATGTGGTATAGGTGAATTGGGTAGGCCTAATTGTCCATAGTGTATGAGTGTGAATGAGTGTGTATGGATGTTTCCCAGAGATGGGTTGCAGCTGGAAGGGCATCCGCTGCATAAAACAAATGCTGGATGAGTTGGCGGTTCATTCCGCTGTGGCGACCCCTGATTAATAAAGGGACTAAGCCGAAAAGAAAATGAATGAATGAAAAACATTGTAGGAACATTTTCAATAAGATATAAGATCATGTTGTGAGAATTATGTTTAACTCAATGCTTAATTTGTAAATGGATAATTTGCCAGATCAGTTAAAATAAATACCGCATAAAATAAATACTAAGACACGAATATCTGACATTTTTGATCCGGCTCAAATTAAGAACTGGTTTAACTTATAATTTGTGTTCAACTAATGATGAAATTGTTTGGATATAAATAAAAATATGTTTGAAATTGTTTCAAAATTACTGCAAAGTCTCACATATTTTATGTAAAGAAAGTAACTATAAGATAGTTTAAAACAAAATATTAAAGGGGACCTATTGTGCCCTTTTTTACAAGATGTAAAACTCAAATATAAAGTTTCTCGTTTCCTAGAGTGTGTGAAGTTTCAGCTCTAAATTGCTTTAGAACTCATTAAAACCTCCTCTTTAAGGCTTTAATACATTTTGATGATTGTCAAATTCAAATGAGATTGTGCTCCCAGACCACTTTCCACACTTGGTGGTGCTACAAACACCTAAGTGTCATCATAGTGGCAGATAAGAAACAGGATTAACGTTATCACTGTGAAAAACTGATGATGTCAAAAGAAGTGTCTCAGAAGAAGGCAGACTATGGAGACTTCATTGTTCATTTGTGTATCCTAAAACTCCACATGAATAATGCCTATTAGTCGCTGACATTATTTTCAGCAGTTACCGTGCAAAGAAAATCTAATGGCCGGCGGCTGCTTCTCACTCAGGACTGTCTATGCTAATGAGGGAGAGATCATCACTAATGGGCAGGGCTTTCCTCTCTCTGATTACATGTACAAAGGGAGAATGTCAATCACAGTGATTCGGCAGACAGTTTTTATCAAGCATGTGTCAGGATTCTGCCACTCCAGTCTTGTAAATTCTTGTTTTTCCAGACACTAGATCTGTCTTGATCTGTATGTTGTGCTTGGCTAGAGTTTTTGCAGGTCGAGCTCTCATTTTGTTATTGTGTCTCTTTATGAGTGCCATCGTGAGCACGCTGAGGCCATGCACACTCCCGCTTGATGCAGGCGCACGAGGTCTGGGCGTGCTGGGGACGCGTGCTCTTGTACTCGTGTTTGTGTTTTTTTTGTCGGCAGCGTGCTGTTTCATTCTCTATGTCTCAGTCTGGTTGATTTCGGTTGGTGCTGAGATGAAACATGCACGTTGCATATGTGTGAGCGCACGGTAAGGTGTTTTCATTTACAATGTGCTCGTGTCTTGCGTCTGTTTATGTTGGTATTGTCTAAGCACGTTGCTCGTGTTTATATTGTGTGCTTGAGTGGTGTGTTTTGTGAACACATTGTTAATGTTCTCTCATTGGCTGTGTGTTCTCGTCCCATTTTACGTTAACATACTGTATGGCTTGTGGTGTTTTCTCGTGTCATGTGCTCTCCCGTCTATTGTATAGTCCCACCCTCCTGGTTAACTTATTATTAGTTTATTATATTCACCTGTTTGTGTGGTATTTATTTCTGCTTATAGTTTCCTCATGTCTGCTGTCCTGTGCCAGTTCATTGTCTAAATATCTACGTGTTCCTGCTCCAGTTTTGTCTTGCCAGCCCAGCCAAGTTTGTTAACCCATTTGTGTTATAGTTAGGTTTTCCCCCTCGGGGTGTTTTTTTTTTCTTCTTTTTGTTTTGTTTTTATTAAATAAAAGCCCTCTTATGTTGCATTTGAGTCCTTGCTCCCTCATCCTTCCTGAATTGTGACAGTATGATTATCAAAAGAATATAATTATTTTATTTTTACCATGAAAGGCTGGCTATTTTCACACACTTTTGCAACACAGCTGTGTTTAAATCCTTTTTAAAAGTTCCCTTTAAGTAATATTATGATATTGTTATAATTTGTAAGGAAATAAACTGCAACATGAGAAATACAAAATATTAAAAAATATATTTTAAATACGAAATTTAAATTTATAAAAATTATTTAAAAAAAATTTAACTGCACTTTTAAAATATTGTAGCTGCACTTAATTTTTCAAACCATCATGCAACATCTCAAGAAGTTAAGTTGTGCATTCAATTTTAAATATGTGTATATTAGCAACTGTAAAACATTGGTAGATGCAAATTAGTGTATGTATGAATGAATGAATGAATGAATGAATGAATGAAACTGAATTTAATTAACTAAATGTCAATTAACCATTCCCGAAAATGTAATTGCAGCAGTAAAAACTTGCTGATTATAGCACATCCGCCATTTTCCCCATTCTGAAGTGTTCCAAAGCTGATCTAAAATGGGTGAAAATGAGCTGCTGCCTTCAGAGAGTGCCATATAAAGTGCGCTTAAGCCTGAGTAGCTCATTCTGGGAGATGATAAAGCAGCCCAAACGCCACCATGGACATTAGTTCTGCTCTCTGTCTCAGCTGAGAGGGTCTGATTTTGTGGGCACTCCGAGTTAATTTCGTACTGTAATTTGCTCATGTGGAGGGGCTCATTATTCAGATTCTGTCATCTGTTCTTGCTCAGTCGGGAAGCCCTTTCACTGTAACTGTGTGGGTTGCTTGGTTGGTGGCTTGGAACGAATGGTATATATGAAATGTTCCCTTTCGTGCACGTCTCGTCGTTGTGTACATGAACGCATATCTTATGTTTGTTTAAATCCATGTAGACGTAATTGTTTGCATATGCCATGTGGTCATAAATCCTGCAAAAAATGAATGAAAGCACTGCGTCTACCGTCACGTATGTCGCTATACCGCGCTCACTCAGAATACTTGTAGCAATGAACCCAATCTGACCCACTTAACCCAAAGGTACAGAACTCATCCAGACTGTCATCGGGCAGCCTTCACCCACGTCACCTCAGTTCAAAGTCACCTCAATGCCCTGTGACTCCTCCATCTGAAGTTCACTGTTGCTCACACTTAGCCTTTGAATAGACAGGTCTTAAATGAAGAATTAAAAAAAAAATGACATTGAATGGCATGGGATGAGATCATTTGACTGACTGGCTAAACGGTTATTATTTTAATATGCATTTGAAGTGTTTTATCTGTACAGACAGCCAGTGATTCAGTTCAAAGTTGAGCAGATCAAGAAAGCAATCTCATTTCATAAAAAGAGGTATTTCATGGGGTGGTGAATAATATAATTTGCACAATATGGTCGAACTGAAATTGAAGGGTAACAATTTTGTCCAAGGCGCCATGGTGGCGTAGTGAATAGCACGATCGCCTCACAGCAAGAAGGTCACTGGTTCGAGCCTCGGCTGGGACAGTTGGCATTTCTGTGTGGAGTTTGCATGTTTTCCCCATGGTTGCGTGGGTTTCCTCTCGGTGCTCCGGTTTCCCCCACAAGTCCAAGGACGTGTGGTAAACGTGAATTGGGTAGGCTAAATTGTCCGTAGTGTATGTGTGTGAATGAGTGTGTGTGAATGTTTCCCAGAGATGGGTTGCAGCTGGAAGGGCATCCGCTGCGTACATATGCTGGATATATGCAGGATAAATTGGTGGTTCATTACACTGTGGCGACCCCAGATTAATAAAGGGACTAAGCTGAAAAGAAAATGAATAAATGGACATGTTGTCTATGTGTATTCATTCATTCATTCATTCATTCATTCTTTTGTTCACTCGTTTATTTATTTCATCAAAGTTTTGACTGAAAAAATATTTTTTTGTATGCTTTGTATAAAAAGAAATTGCGATGTTTAATACCTAGAGATGGTTTTGAAACTAACATTGTTAAACATGTTACAACTTCCTGCCCTGGGACTACAGACGTGAATTGTTTTTTGAGCTCTGGCACAACATGCCATGTTTTACACTGTCCCTGTATGTATGTACGTATGTATGTATGTATGTACAGTATGTATGTATGCATGTATGTATGTATGAACGCATGTATATATAAACAAACAAACAAATAAACAAACAAATAAATAATAAATAAATAAATAAGGGCGCCACAGTGGCGTAGTGAGTAGCACGTTCGCCTCACAGCCAGAAGGTCGCTGGTTCGAGCCCCAGCTGGGTCAGTTGGCATTTCTGTGTGGAGTTTGCATGTTCTCCCCGTGGTTGCGTGGGTTTCCTCCGGGTGCTCCGGTTTCCCCCACAAGTCCAAAGACATGTGGTACAGGTGAATTGGGTAGGCTAAATTGTCTGTAGTGTATGAGTGGGAATGTGTGTGTATGGATGTTTCCCAGAGATGGGTTGTGGCTGGAAGGGCATCCGCTGCGTAAAAATATGCTGGATAAGTTGGCGGTTGATTCCGCTGTGGCGACCCCGGATTAATAAAGGGACTAAGCCAACAAGAAAATGAATGAATGAATGAATGAAATAAATAAATAAATAAATAAACACTTTCACTTACTGCAATATGTTCTTATGTCTTCATGTTTCAGTAGTATATTTAAATCATCTAATAATTTTTTTTATTCTTATTTTTATTACAAAGCCTGTTTACGATAGATGCTTATATTTCAGAATAACTTTTTTTTTTTAGAAAACAAAAGTATTGTTAAAATGTTGTGTCACACTACTTACAAGATGATAAACTGTATAAAACTCTCTTGTTTATTGCTTAGGGTTAATGTCTGGTAAGGTTTAAGAGTAACTGTAAAGTAAGGGTTAATTTTTGATTAAACACAATTATTAATTAAACAAAAAGTGCTTTAAAAGATCAGTAAATTGTACAGTAACATGTAAACATCTCAAAATCAAATATATTGTTACAAATAGTTTTGAATCCGCTTAATATAAAACAAAAAATTGTTATTATGATAATGTTTGCACAATTAGTTTTTAATTGATTTTTGACCGATTGCTAAATTATTATTTAATTCATTCATTTTCTTTCGGCTTACTTGTAGTCCCTTATTTATCAGGGTTAACCACAGCAGAATGACCCGCCAACTATTCCAGCATGCTTTACACAGCGGATACCCTTCCAGCCACAACCCATTACTAGGAAACACCCATACACTCTCACATTTATACACACGCGTACCACCCATACACTAAGGCCAATATGTTTACC
>CAIGQQ010032667.1:515271-527208 GCA_903798035.1 Danio albolineatus | reverse complement strand
AATTAGCCACCAATTAGCCAAAACAAAGTGCAATGAGATTTTCAGCAGATTCTTGGCTTGATCTGTCCTAGCAATTCAACAGAATCCGCAAGAGCACGCATTTCTTAAGGGACTGTCTCTTTAGCAATGCTGAAATTGTCAACAGGTCAACATGAAATCATCATTCACAGCCAACAACAACAAACAGCTGTAATTGTGAACATAAATTACCAAACGAAAGCAGTATTTGGTTACATAATAAGAGGCAGAAGCACAGCATCACGGCTATTAAGCGCACAGAGTTCAACACACTTTGAAGGCTAAAGCAATAATTCATCATAACTGTACAGATCTGCGTTGATGGTGAAGAATTATGCAGTCAGACTTTTTCATATGAGAGTGCCGTGACCTCGACATTTAAACATCATAGAAAACAGGAAGTGAAGAGATTGTAAACAATCCACCTGGACAGTTGATAGAAACTGAAGGATCTCTTTGACATTCATAACTTTGAATTGCTCATAATCCAAAATCCACATTCATGCAGAAAGTCAAAGTTTGAAAAAGTTACATTAATGCGTAAAGGAAGTCTCATTTGATTATCAAGTCTGCATTTTCTCACTTAACCCTTTGGTGTTCATTTCAGAATCACACTTGAGGTCTTAGCAGGTCAAATAGGGTTGAACGTTTGTAAAATACACATTATTTTCTGTAAAATGAATCAAATTTATTTTTGTTTAATAATATTTTGTTCTATATTATTTCAATTTCTGAAAGGGTTTTTGGAGCAATAATTAATATTTTTGCAGTAATTTTTTCTCCATTGAAAAACAATGGAAATTTTGTATTTCCCTGTAAAAAAGAGACCCTGTCATTCAAAAACAAAAGGCAGATTAGCATCATCTGCTTGTGAAAAAAGAAAGAAAAACTTGTAATCATGTGGTGTAACCACTAGATTCTAGTATACATGGCAAGTTCACATACCAAATGCTGACAAAGCCAAGAAGTTTTAGACCATTTCAATGTATAATAAATAAATAAATCATTCTAAAATAGAGACTACCAGAGGGTTAAGTCAGACTTGATCTGCAGTAGGTCTCTTAGTAAAATATTTATATTTGTTTATTCTTTAAGTGAGGCATAATGTAAATTCATTCATTTTTTTTCTCCAAGTATAAATCTGACAAACATTATTCTGACTGTTTTCTGACTGAGATACTTGCCACAAAACTACTAGACACAAAACTTTTATCTGTAATGCTGTATTCACACCAGACGCGGCAAGCGTTGTGCTATTCGCACGTAAATAGACGTGTGAACATTTACTCGCTTCGTTTGCATGTACAAATCCGCTTCATTCACGCTTCAAATTGACTTGAGTACAGACACGGATTCGTGTGATGGGCAGGGCTTCTGTCTATGACTTGGTGACTGTAGCTTTATTGCTAAATGGCTAACAGGGGTTTTATATAGATAATAACTGTGTTTATGTGCTTTATGAAGGCTTAAAAACAGCGTCGAATTGTTTGGAGCCACGTCTGAATCCACTGGATTATTTCAGAGGTGCACCCATCTCTATGAGTTCATCAACTCCTCCAGAAACTGAACTTGGATGATGGAAGTTTTCAGCGGTGCTTCTGACTGAGCCGAGCCCAGTTTGAAGCACTGTTGTCAGTGTCGGCAGGAGAATTTCCCCCGGGACACCAACAACAGGCGTTACGTCATAATCAAACCCCCACAAGATCAAGCTCTTTTATTAGTTAACGCGGCGCGAATGTCTGCTGAGGTTCAGATTTTCAAACTGGAGTGATTCGCACGAATCGCGCGTTAAGCACGTCAAACGCGCAAAACGCTCAATTCGCACTGCGCCATTCGCGATGCGCCATTCGCAATTTGTGTCATTCACGCCGCGCCATTCCCACGTATCACGCAGCAGGATAACTTGTGTACTGTCTGCAATATACATGAAGAAACTTTATTTCACTTATTGTATAGTTGCATTAACGTTAAGCTTCTTTGGAGTAACATTATTTTTTATTTGTCATCCTTAGCTAAATATGATTTAATTTTGTCTATAAAAGATATATTTCTATATTTCTCAGGCAATGATCATGCTTTCGATCTTATTGTTCACTTTTTTGTGTTACACTGTAAATTTTTTATACACAAAAAAAGGTTTCTAAAAACAATACCTAGATTTAATACTTTCCTTGCTGAAATTTCATTTCATATTGACTCTCTTAAGCTCATTAATAAGAAGAAAAATGATAAGTTTCTTAAAGCTTATGATAATCTTTTTCTTAATGATTGAGGCTTTGTAATGGTTTTATTGTTTCTTTTGTTTTGTTTTGGTTTTTTTCCTAATTTTTTTTTGTTATTGTATTTTTTCTTCAATGCAGTGATGTTATTATTCTTGTATTCAATAAAAAAATACATATATCGCGCCGCAGGATGCCTATTCGCGCCTTTGCATTGAATTAACATGTAAATCACTCACGCTTGACACATCTTCCGCGTCTGGTGTGAACGCAGCATAATAACTTGAACTGTAATAATTTACTAGCTCTTTAATTAAACACAATAAAACTAAAAACAACAGAGCTGTTACAGTATTTCAAATGAATATGTGCAGCAAGTGCACTCAATATACAGTAGAGGTCACGTTTAAGTTGAAAGCATCTCAACGTTTCAGAACGCACACCATGAATCATGTGACAAGAATCAGCTTCGGTTGACTTCTTACCTCAGAGATATGAAGAGCACCTAAACACTGTGGCACTTTTTAATTTTCTCCATGAAAAAATCTTATCTCAGAGCTGCAACATATGTTTGTCAGTGGTAGCCCTTGAGAGAGCGCAACTGATGATTGTAACAGACACCACAGAATCAGAAATTTATGAACACACTGAAATTGGTAGAGGAAGCAGCATGTCTTGCGTAATCAATATGTGAAGGACCTATAATTTCAAAGTTTGTTATCTGAGAGCATGCCTTGAAATATCGTGATTGACCAATTAAAATCAAGTACTAGAGAACTTTGTAATGAAAAATTCAAATAAAATAAATAAATAAATAAAACGTTTGTTCATTTTAAAATTGGCAACTGATTGAAACTATTTGTTTTGGGTCATACTTTACACTAAGGTTGCTCCAGTAAATGTTAGTTATTGCATTTATTAACATGAACAAACAATGAACAATACATTTACTACATTATTTGTTCATGTTAGTTCATTTTATGTAAAAAAAAAAACATAGTTGTTCATTGTTAATTCATGTTCACTCATGGTGCATTAACTAATGTCAACAAGAAGGCATTTGAATGTTAATAATGCATTAGTAAATGTTAAACAATTAATAACTGCTTTACAAGTATTACTCTTAATTAGTTCTTGTTAGCAAATACATTAGCTAACATTACCTAATGAAACCTCATTTTAAAGTGTGACCCTTTTTTCTTTTGATTGAAATTCAGGGATATTCCACCTAATTCTGATTTCTTGACTCTTCTGAATTTGAATAAGTGGTATTACATCATCTAAAAATTTATATAAACATGACACATTTTAGTTTTTAAATGTTGTTGCTTAGCAACCATCAGCTGCACTCTCTCAGGAGCTACCACTGACAAGCCCATGTTGCAGCTCTGAGACAAGTTTTTTTCATGGAGAACATAAACAAGTGCCACAGTGTTTCGGTGCTCTTCATATCTCTGAGGTAAGAAGTCAACCAAAGCTGATTCTTGTCACATGATCTATGGTGTACTTGTGGCATTCTTAAAGGTAGAAAAACGTGACCCATTCACCCGCTACTGTATGTTGAGTGCACTCGCAGCACATATTCATTTGAAATACTGTAACAGCTCTGATGTTTTTTGTTTTATTGTTTCATTGCATTTAATTAAAGAGCTTGTAAATTATTCCAGTTCAAGTTATTACAGATTAAAGTTTTGTGTCTAATAGTTTAGTTTTGTGGCATGTAATTATGTAAAAATTATGTAAAAACAAAAGTTATTTTCTTAATTGGAATAAATTGAATATTTACTTGACAGAGTAAACTAAAATTGCACTTTACTCAAACAAAAATAAAATGTAGAATTATTAAGTGGTCTCTATTCCAAAGCTGTATATTTATTTTATTATTTGGTCACACTTTATTTTGACAGTCAGTTTGTTGAGTCTAAGTTACATTGCATCTACATGCCAACTAATTCTTATTAGATTATAAGTAGACTGCAGGTTGGGGTTTGGGTTGGGGGTAGGGTTAGATGTCTGTTGAATGTCAGTATCAACTGATATTAAGGTCTACAGTCTACTGATACTGAAATGGACCATCAAAATAAAGTGTTACCTATTATTGTATATCCATTTCAATTGACAATGCCTTTTGTCCTCTTTTGTTATGAAGTGGTTGCTGTTGCTCCATACTTTTTTATGCTATGCTGCACATTTTGTAACTCAAAAGATCAAAGAACATGTCATTTCTCATGATATGACCCTTTGAAATGTCACACAGACACCTTGTTCAAGGTTAGACACGTTTTTAAAGCCAGACTGTTGATTTAGATCAGAGCAGTTGAACATTTCCCATCCGTTTTCAGAGGTGATGCCCTCTGGTGATAGCATATTTGGGACCGTGCATGAATAATTAATATTACAGGCATTAAATTTAACAAAACGTGGAATCTATGAAAAGGTGCATCATTCAATTAAGCGCAGAGAGCAGACTAAGAGAGGTAATTATAACGAATGGGGTGATTCGTGAGGTTGGGTCTAAATGTATTACTGACATGACTCCCTGCAAAAGACAGATGAGTGTTTCCAGACCTCCGATATAAACTATTAAAATGACAATAATAAGGAGCATGGTTTGATGTGAATCAATTACGTCTCTGAGGTGTGGGCTTTTCATTATGAGTCTAATGCAATTAGTCCTAATGGACTCTGGCCTCTCGAGGCACAAACACGCAATCATAATAACTATTGCCTTCCTCCTACTCATGCTGCCCTTGGGGAGTTTGCTTTCAATGGACACTCAAGGAAGCAGCGACCATTTTGAATTTTTTCTGCTTCAAAAAGACTCTTGACACCTGTGATGTTTTCACAAAAGAAAAAAAATTAAAGATTTAAATGGGTGCATTCGATCAGTCGAACTTTTCAAAGAAGTTTCAGTGAGTCCCTGGCAAAAGGACAATTCAATAAATGTTTTCAAAAAAATAACCACAAAGTGACAATATATTATACTAGATTTTTTTTTACAGACGGGTGCAAAAATAAATCAGTAGACATGGAAGTATTGATAAAAAGATTTTTTCCCCTATAAAACATTAAATCTGGGTCTCCTTCATATTTATGACAGAATAATTTATATACGTGATTTTAACTGTAAAATACATCAAACAGGCTATAAAAGGTGGTTGATGCCAATGTCAATCAATGTCATTTAATGCTGATTAACGGCCAGATTATTTACTAAATACATCGTCATCTTAGAATTATAAGGTTCTACAGTAGGTACTACTTTAATATGGACATTACCGCCGCGGCAATTACCGCCGCCGTGGGATGACATATTTTAAGGGATGACCGCAGTTTGCGACTTTGCCGCCAGGGGGCACAAGGGGACGGGATGCGACCGGGCAGAAATATACAGTGGCTGTAAATACTCCGCTACTTCTGAAGATGAAATAATAGGACAAAACATTATAATTGCTTCATTAATCATTAAAAACTTCTTAACAGCTTTATCATTATTGTAAATGTGTTAAATGAAATGAAGATTCATTTTGGAAAAGGTAAAATTAAAGAAATAAAAGACCACTAAACTAAACGCCAACTAAAATGAAAGTAGATACAAACACATACAAAAAGGCCTAAATAAATAAATATATAAAGCAGTGTTTTAGCCTAAAAATAGAGAGATTAGATAAATATTAATTGAATAATTAAATAGGCCTAAATGTTTATTTACTTAAAGACATTACCAGTGATGTAATGTGGCATAACAGCATAAAAAGGAAAAAGGCAGTCAAAAGTTAAAGCTAATTCATCAAAATTATATTAAAATACATTTGAGGTATAAAAAAATAAAACAGCTCATCAAAACAGTCTGTCAGCTATTTTATAGGCCTGTAAAGGAGGCTATATTATTTTAATTCATTTCTGTTTCTGTCACTGGCGGTTCAATGCGCGTGCCTGAGTAGTTCTTATTAATTAATATATTATTTACTTTTTCTCTCGGTATCGCGGCTAGGACAAGATACCGAGATACCGATATCTGACATTTTTGTCAAAATTTAGTTATTGACATATTCTTATTAATTTACAACTTATTTACTGTTTGCTTATTTACTGTTTGCTTACTGTACTGTTTTCTATGTAATGCAAAAACTTTAAAGCTCAGTATCGCAAAATCATTCAGAACGCAGATAGAACCTTATAATTCCAAGGTGACGACATGAAAAAACTCTTCCCAATCTTAAAATTCAATAGTCACTTTCAAGAAATCTTTGTTTATCTTATTTCAACAGTTCAAGCTTTGCACTCTCTATGGCTTTGATTGTAGTAGCATCTTATGATCCAAAAGGTTTGTATTAAATTAATTATTTAAATTAATTATCTTGAATTGTTTAATAATTAAAACAGTGAAATCTTTCCTCTAGTATATTAGAATGCATCCTGAGCAACAGAGAAGTTTGTGAAAGGATTTTTAAGGTCAATATTATTAACGCCCTAAAGTAATTGTTTTCCACCCGTTTTGCACAACTCTGGGTTTCGTATATATTTATAACTGAATACTTTATATTTGTGATTTCAGTTGCGAAGTACTGCAAAACAGGGTACAAAAAGTTGTTAATGGTAATGTTAATCAATTTCAATGAATGCAGATTAGCAGCAAGATTCTTTACTAAAAACTCTAAAATAACTTGTCACACGTTTAAACACCTTTTACAATAAAATGCTGCTAAATGAAGAGCTCAGATGCAAAAACTTCTGAAGTGTGACTTTAACAATTACTACTTACTTAAATTTTAACATCTGAATTCTCCAAAACGTGCATTATTCGGACATATTGAGATGTGAAGCTGATTCTGCCTAAAATAAGCTATTTTCTCAGCTTCCTATGTTTATGATCAGATATTTAACTTTAACGGCAATGAAAACAAATCTATTCATCACCATAAAAGTGAAAATACTGATCCTGCAGTTGTATTTTCTTCTAGAATGCTCGTTTCACAAACACATTTCAGAAAATGCTTAGAGTCTATTTTATCTAAACTCTTCAAATATATACACACTACCGGTCAAATATTTGGGTTTTTTAAAATAAGCTTATCCTGCTCACCAAAGCTGCACTGATTTCATCAAAAATAAAGTAACAATTGTAAAATTAAAAAGTTATTTATAATTTTTAGAGTTAATCATTTATTATTATTATTATTATTATTATTATTATTATTATTATTATTATTAATAGAAATAAAAGCAATAGTAAAAGTGATAAAAGCAGTAGTGACTGGAGTAATAATTTTATTTGAAACTACATGCAATAAGAAAGCCTTGATGAACAGAATAATTTTCTGAACTTACTTAACTTACTTATTACTTATTTAAAAAATAAAATAAAAAAGTAAACAGATATTCCCAGTGTAATCACTTGGAGTATCAGGTCCTTGGTATATTTGGGTCCTCTGATCACAAGTGCAATGCTGTACAAAGTGATCAAGCATTACAAAAGGCCAAACAATTGAAGATAGGTATGCAATGCAAAAATTAAGTGAAGTTTCACAAACTAATTTCGAGAGGAGCACGTGAAATGATTGACTTCAGCTGATTCCTATTGCTAATCATTAGCTAGCCTATCAGATCATCCTAAACTTACTATATATATCCTGCCTAAACTTCATTCCACATCTTCGTTTCCGGAAGAAGGCTCCCGACAGGGCTGCTCCAGTTCCTTCACGAGTTTAAGAAAACTCTCTACAAACTTTTGCAACTTCAACAACAACAACAACAACAACAACAACAACAACAACAACAGCAACAGCAGCAATTCATTTGGAGCCATCTTCAACAACAGATAAACATGAACAGGAACAAAACTCCGCTCTCCCCGAAACACCAGCCCAGGGTTTAACAACATCAAGCCCAGCCCGGAAGCCGGCTAAACACTGAGGCTCCTCTAAGGCCTATCCGCTCAACCATGACAAGAACCCAACACCGCATTCAATCGTCATCTTCAGTCACTCCAATCGCCACCTACCTTCTCCAGCTTCTTCCTACGCCTTTGCAAAATCATCATCCCTCATTTCCAACAAGATGACCGCATCAGAAATCCGCCAGCCTCTCACATAGCGGAACCAACATCCCCCACCTGCTGCGATGATCCAATCAGCTATAATTCTATGGACGAACTCTGCACTCGCTCCCGCCACGCCCCCCTATCCTCAAGCGACGTAGCGGTGTCCCTACTATCGTCGGTAGAGAAAGCAAATTTGCACGCATAAAAGTCAGACTCCGTAGGCAAATAGATGCAAATAAAAAATGTCTTTATTTTCCAAACAACAGAACCCAATGCATCTTATCACAGCACTATTTCTAGCTTAAAGTTTCATAACAAACGCTGAGTTACGGTCACAACAGTGCTTCCTGCTAAAACTCTCTCTCTCCACGCAGTGCAGGCACCGTAAGGTAATGTTGTACTGACACCTTGTGGCCAATCGCCAATTTACAATCTTGGCTCCTACAAGGGACACACCGGAAACAAGTGGGACCAGCAGCAATACTAGCAGACGATGGATCTAACCTTCACATCAGAATTTTCTCAGGATGCTGTATTATTTCCTGTGCGATCTGCTGTTAAAACCTGCTCAAGACAACCTCCTGCCCCTTCATAATCCCCTTCTCTGAAAGAACTTCAGTTCCCAAAAATCCACCAGCAACGTCCCCAGCCCATCTACCTCTGCTAAACCGCTCTTCCTCCTTTTTCTCAAACCCTCTGCCCCCCTGTCTTGCAATAACCCTAAGGCTACAAGATGCCTTCGTCACACCTATATATATATCTGCACATTTGCAATTACTGCGGCGGTGCACACGCGCACGTCGTATGCCAAGTATTGAAAGCCAATATAAAACACAGGAATTATTTGTTGACTCCTCTCAATATCTCTATACTGAAATTTGTTCATACCCTGATACTAATTTTTCTGAACTTCTCATTTCAGGTTTGTCTAAAGGATCCCACTCCAGTGTCTTGACTCTCCCGTCCTACAACCTTGCCAGCCCCAACTAACAATCTGACATCGCCGAACCAGAAGCGGTTGAGCAATAAATCAACCCCCCCCCTACGTGAAGCGTATATTGCATCAGCACCATCGGAGTAGCAACTAGGAAGTTTCTGGCAAAAACAACTGTTAATTCAATCTTTTATCTCTAATGATTCTGCCCTTTCCAGCATTAACAGCATTAGTCTACCTGTCGAATCCTCATTAAACTACCACGACAGAGACCAAGCGATTTTCTTTCATTAAACTAGTCGGCTGTAACGCTTGGCTCACTAAAGTCGACATCAAGCCAGCCTTTAAATCATACCATTACATCCTGATTTCAGGCATCTTTATGACACTAATTGGGAACCACACATTTACTTCACAGCCTGCCTAACCTATAATATTCGATATGCTTTAGAAGGCATATGCTGGATTTTACTAATAACTACAGGATTCCGCATGTAGTTCACCTCATAGATAATTTTCCTCATTATCTAGCATCCCCAATAGTAGAATCTCCATTCCAATAATACTCATCGGCATTATTCGAATTCTACTCTTTAGTAGCTGTGGCTATATTACAGGGAGACGAATGGTCCGTCTCCAGCACCCTCGTTCACTGTGACAACAAAGCTTAGTTCACAGCATTAAAAGAGGGCGTTCTCATTTCTCCTGCTCTAATGCCGTTACTCCTTTGCCTTATTTGAACATCAGCCAGAAACAAATTATTGTGACTACTGTACATTCCCTGGTTTCCATAACCAATAGCTAACTCTCTCTTTTGCTTTCATTTCAGAGCGGTGTCAGAAGCAGAGCTGCATCCGACTCCCATACTCCCAAACATCCATATCTCATCCTTCAGGCAGTTTCTCCCAGAACCCTACAATCACATCTCACCGCATGGAAGACACTTAAACATTTTCCATTCCCTGTACAACATTATATTTCCCCAATTTTTCCCTACTTCCAATCACTTCATTCACTCAAACACATCCAAGCTAATTCTATCAAAAGCTATCTAAGTGGAATTCATTTTTCACAAGCTTATATGCGGCTCCATTTCCGATTCCATAGCCAATTGACAAACCAGCCTTCTTAATAAAGGCATGCAAAAAGCAAACCCCTCCCTCCCAGACCCCAGACTACCCATAACACACAACATACTTTCCAATGCTTTTCCCCACTAAGGAAAGGCTATCTATCCTTCCACACAGACCACACCTTAGATGCAATTTTTACACTTGCCTTTTTGGATTTCTCAGATGCTCCGAAACCCTAATTCCATCTTCATTCAATCCAAACATCCACCCCACTATTTCTGACCTGATTTCTATTGACGAGGAAACTACATCTTTCCTCATCAAACAAAGTAAAACAGACCAATACAGAAAAGGACACTTCAGATACATATTCAACATCCCCTCCCCTACAAGCCCTTTCCAAACACTCCTGGCCTACATACACTACAGGAAAACACCAAGTTCTAGTCCCCCCTCTCTTCATTGATGATACAAATCACCCAGTAACAAGTTTTGGTTCCAAAAAACACCTTAAAGCAGTCCTCCGACATTCAGGCTTCCCACCAGAATCACACTCTAGCCATTTAGAATTAGAGCCGCCATCACAGCAGCACATACAAACCCTGGGAAGGCGGTCTTATGATGCCTTCAAAGTATACATCTGCCTTAGCCTCAGCCACCTCAAGGAGGCCCAAAAGCCACATCAGCTCCACGAGGGCGGGAGAACAACCACTATACCAACTTCCTAAGGGAGTGGGCACGACCCAGCCATTAAACCCCCTTCCTTCCAGCTCTGAGTACACTTGGCTTTTTCCCCGAATCATGCACTTACTCCCGGAGGAGTATAGCCGTCCAGGCCCCTGTCCCGTCTATCATCTTTGCACATTACAACAAGGCATTGTACCATGCATTAAAGCGATTGCATCTATATCCACCTTTCTGATTTTCTTTTTTCTCATTCCAGAGACTACGGCAGCTCCAAACCACAGGAAGGTGGTCATCTGACGCCTTCAAATCATATATTCGCCTCAACCAATGCCACCTCAAGGCAGCCCAAAAGACCCTTCCCAGACGAGACCATTATCCTACAACGAAGAGCCAAACTTGCCTAGAGCGGGACTTCCCAGCTATTGGCTTAAGGACACGGGCATAATACAGCCTATACTCCTTTCCCTTTTTCCATACTCCTCCCCTTTTGCTTCTAGCCCTGAATTTTCTTATTTCAACTCCTAGTTTCCCTCCCTGACGCTCCCAGGAGTTCCCCCTAATCCCCTCCCCGACTCCTGCAGAGCCAGCCTTTGATAGCTCATCTTGCCCGAGCTGTGACTTCGAGCTTCGAGTCACGTCACTGCCCCTTCCTAGGACCCAGCTCTACGTACATGCAAGCACGCCTGCCTAGGCACGTGCAGGCATGAGCGAACGATGTAGATATGCATCCGTGTTTAAATCTCTTACGCGGGTGCACATCAAACATCAAGCTGGTACTCCTAAGCCCTCTAGTAGGAGTTTTCACTGCCCACTCCATCTTCCCAGACTCCTGCTAGAACCAGCCTTTGATAGCTCAACTGCCCGAGCTGTGACTTCGAGCTTCGAGTCACGTCACTGCCCCTTTCATAGCCCAGCTACATTAGCATACGCATGCGGCAAGCGAGTGCAAATTCGCAAAAAAAA
>CAIGQQ010032667.1:417649-434388 GCA_903798035.1 Danio albolineatus | reverse complement strand
GATCAGCAGTTTCTGAAATACTCAGACCAGCCCGTCTGGCACCAACTACTATGCCACGATCAAAGTCCCTTAAATCACTTTTCATCCCCATTCTGATGCTCAATTTGATCTGCAGCAGATCATTTTTACCTTAATTACATGCCTAAATGCACTGAGTTGCTCCCATGTGAATGGCTGATTTGCGTTAACGAGCAATTGGACACCTTCAATAATAAAGTGGCCAGTGTATATTCTAGGACAGTGGTTCTCAAGCTTGAAGTACCACCTCAGAAAAAAAAATGTCTCTCCAAGTACCACCATAATAACCGGAATTGAAGTACAGTAGCATAGTAGACCTAATTAAGCAACTACAGTACTGCACAGTTTTAAAAACAAGGCAGATTAATTCTTCTAATTAACAAAATTTATTATTTTCAGTCACAAAAAGGTTTAGTCTATTAAAATCATTTTACTGATCACATAGGTGTTCTCGTATGCGTCAAAGGGTTAAAAGCGTGTTCATTTTTTTACTTTAATTATTCAGAGATTCCTCCGCGTACCACTGGCAGGAAACTTGTGTACCACAGTTTGAGAACCACTGTTCTAGGATATATATTTTACAGATATATAATACATAAATGGAAATATTTACTGAAAAACAAAACATCATATGTTTAATATTTAATTCATTCATTTATTCATTCATTTTCTTGTCGGCTTAGTCCGTTTATTAATCCGGGGTCGCCACAGCGGAATCAACCACCAACTTATCTAGCATATTTTTTATGCAGCGGATGCCCTTCCAGCCACAACCCATCTCTGGGAAACATCCATACACACACACATTCACACTCATCCACTATGGTCAATTAAGCCTACCCAATTCACCTATAACGCATGTTTTGGACTTGTGGGGGAAACCGGAGCACCCGGAGGAAACCCACGCGACCACGGGGAGAACATGCAAACTCCACACAGAAATGCCAACTGACCCCGCAGGGCTCGAACCAGAGACCTTCTTGCTGTGAGGCGATCGTGCTACCCACTAGGCCACCGTGGCGCCTAATATTTAGTTCAAATTTAATTATTTTTGTGTGTGTCTGTGTAATTGTTTGTGAAATTTGCTAGCAATATCGGAATGGAAATAATTTCTATGCTAGTATTCCTTAATTTCTTTATGGTCAGTGTCAGGAGTTGACAAGTAGGCAAAAGGCTTAAACTGTTTAAGAAAGCACTTCAGTGGCTTTCTTTAGTTTGGATTATGCATCACACTGAAATAAAGAGTAATGAAGCAGGTTCTCACTATAAATGGACTAACACAACTGACATGTGGATCAATTTCTGTAAAGGAAAAATAATGCCAAAATCATAAACAGCACGGAATCAGAAAGAACACAACTACAAAACATCCGACATGGTTTTGAATGGAGGAGCTGAACACAGTGAGTGTTTGCAGTCATGACATTATTGATGAAACACGTCAGAAAGCAAAAAATAGAACTGTATAGATGCACGCAAGAAATGTCAGGAGAGATTGCATAACCTATAAGAAAACAAGAGTGTTTTATTATTTACAGTCAGGAACAAAACCTGCTGTCAGGGCCTCATTCATAATTTTTGAAGCACATCATCTCAACATTTTTTTGACTCGAGCATCTGTTATTCTTTCCTAGATTGTCGAGCACTGTGATTTTGGCACATATCTCTCTTTATATGCACAATAGCATCCTAAAATCAAACACAACTTTCCAATTTGCAGTTTTTATACAAATCTAACAATTTTCTATAAACGTGAGTGATTAAATTAAAAAATGTACATGACTTTTATTACTATTTAGGTCTACTTCGTTAGTCTTTCATATTGCTTTAATAACATAACATATGTGCAGAGCAGAATCTTAATATTTCTTGACTCCATTAATCAAACTTGAACAGTGATAATGTTCTTGCATCATAGACTCATAGCCATGAGCAGCAGGATACTATAGTACTCTGACACTTCTGCAGACCGGTGTCCAAGTTAAAAAAATGAGAGATGATAAGAAAATATTTTGTTTTATTCTGCTTTCTTCTGTTTTCTTTTTCTAACCAGGATGGTCTGCAGAAGTATCATAATACTATAGTATTCTGCAGCTGATGGCTATAATGCACGTCTATAATGCAAGAGCATTATTACTGTTCAAGTTTGATGGATTTCAAGAAATATTACAAAAAAAACACCAGCAAACGAACATATTTACAATAATCTATGAGGATATTATTGAGTGAAGCTTTTTATCCCTTAATGTAACAAAGTAATATTGCACATTGTGAGGGCCGTACCAAAATCTTTCAGAAGGTGGTGCAAACAGCTGGTCCATCATCATGCCTGAATACCTTTTTTATATTTCATTTTCATTATTAATTCGGGGTTGCCACAGTGGAATGAACTGCCAACTTATCCAGCATATGTTTTACACAGAGGATGCCCTTCCAGCTACAACCCAACACCGGGAAACACCCATATACTCTTACATTCACACACATGCACTACCACCAGTTTAGCTTATTCAATTCACCAATAGCGCATGTCTCTGGACTGTGGGGGAAACCAGAGCACCTGGAGGAAACCCACACGAACACCGGGAGAATGTACAAACTCCACACAGAAACGCCAACTGACCCAGCCGGGGCTCGAACCAGCGACCTTCTTGCTGTGAGGCGATCGTGCTACCCACTGCGCCACCGTGCTGCCCTTACAGGATCTGTTGAGCTGCTTCCCAATCCTCACAAATACTGCAGAAGACCTATTGGAACCCTCATGGACCCAAGATTCTCACAAAAATCTGTCAAGTTTGGTAAAGGAAAAAATCATGGATGGCAAAATCAACAGTCTGAGGTATCAAGACATTTGCGATGCCCATTACATTACAAACCAGGAGAGGGCAAATTGTTCAACAGGATAGCACTCCTTCTCATACTTCAGCATCCACATCAAAGTTCCTGAAAGCAAAGAAGCTCAAGGTGCTCCAGGATTGGCCAGCCCAGTCACCAGACATAAACATTATTGAGCATGTCTGGGGTAAGATAAACACTCAAAGAAATATTTTTTTCATGTTTGCTCTAACTATTTATTTAAAATGAGCTTTTTGGGGGATAGCTTAACTGTTTTATTTCCAATCGACTTAAAATTGTAAAAGTCACTAAGTTAAATTAATTGATTTGTGTTGGGATGACATGCAGAGATAGTGTAGAACCCTGCATTTTTAGAGTGAAGGAGGAAGCATTGAAGATAAAGCCACAGAATCTTGATCAACTCTAGGAGTCCTGCAGGAATGCCTTTTTTGCCATTCCAAATGACTTTATTAACAAGTTATTTGAGTCATTGCAGAGATGTATGGATGCAGTCCTCCAAGCTCATGGGAGTCACACAATATGAATTATTTTGTTCACTGCACCATCACTTATATTCTATATCTATATATTCTATATCTCTAAGCAAAGCCAGACTTTACTGTCCTAATTTAATAATTAAAAATCAAGGCATGTTCATGTTTTATTTTGGCAAAATAAGCATAATCTAGAGGCCTGTTTCTTTCATATAAGCCACTTCTAATGCCAAATATTTAATTAGAAGTTAAGTTATTATTGGTTGTTCCTAAAACTTGGATAGGTGGCAAGACTTTTGTCAGGTCGTATATATACCACAGTATATATTTCTTTTTTGTAACAATGTAAAAGTCAATCACTTTTGAGCAATTTTATGTCAAATACTAATTTATTAATTCGCAGTCTATACATTCATTCATTCATTTTCTTTTCGGCTTAGTCCCTTTATTAATCCGGGGTCGCCACAGCGGAATGAACCGCCAACTTATCCGGCATTTGTTCTACGCAGCGGATGCCCTTCCAGCCACAACCCATCTCTGGGAAACACATCCATACATTCTCATTCACACACATACACTATGGACAATTTAGCTTACCCAATTCACCTGTACCGCATGTCTTTGGACTGTGGGGGAAACCGGAGCACCCGGAGGAAACCCACGCAACCACGGGGAGAACATGCAAACTCCACACAGAAATGCCAACTGGCCCAACGGGGACCTGCCCCAACCGGGGATCGAACCAGCGACCTTCTTGCTGTGAGGCCACCGTGGCGCCATTCGCAGTCTATAAATACAAATATTTTTTAATATCATACATTTTTTAACTAGTGGATCTTTTAATGCCTGTAATGTGGTAGAACTCTAAAATACCCATTTAGATACTATCATTTAAATAAGATAACGAACTGTTGGTTTGACAGGCTCTTATCTAGCCTGCTTTCTCTTTGCGAAACGGCTCTGGCGATTAAAAAAAAAACAGCACTGGACTCTTGCCAGTCTTTTCCTCTAAAACACTGTTTAAGCTTATTATGCACAACGGAGGTCTACGGGACACCAGCCGTCTGCTCCACAAAACTGGACGTCCTGTCCTGAAATAGGCAGAAAGATAGGAACATTGCACTGCATTTCTCTATTTAACCACCAAAAACATGCACATTCTGTTAATTCTTGGATTGCTTTCCGAGCTATAAATGAATTAACGAATAAACAGCTGAGTGCACCTAATGTTGTTTTGTTCTAGAGAAATGGAGAGGATCAAACTGAGACAGCAAGATTGAAAAAGATAACAGTACTTCGGACCTTTGATTGAATTTGTTTTAAAAGAGTAACGGCGCAGAGTGAACATTTGCAAAGATAAGATGGCATAGAGAAATGCAGCATCTGAGACAGTTTTGGTATTTATTTTTGTTCGACAAGGCTGTGTGAACTGACCCACTGTAAAGCATCTCAGCAAGGGGCTGAGACAACTATTTGTCTCAACTCAAAAATATTTGTGAGTGTTGTGTTTACATGTTAGTAGATAGGAATCCCAAGTCAAATGCGGAAATACAGAGATGTTGGCTACATTTGGCTTTTGGAACTGAGGAATAATAATGTGAGTGAAAGAAGTGAGGAATAAAACCCTGTATAATAATTCATAAATAAATAAATAAATAAATTTATTACTGATAGCATAATCTTGTGGACATGCAGAAGTCTCTAGTGCACTTTTTCATTTAGAATACATTATAATTTTAGACTAAACTACAAACGTATTTTATTTTCTACCTCCTGACAGAGGTCAGAGAAGGTTAAGGTTCGGTCTGCACTGTGACCTCAAGGAAAAATGTCGTCCAAATGTTCAGTTATGGCAGAATTATCATGCTTGTTATGAAAAAATACTCCTGTTTAAAAAAATGAGATGAGATAAAAACCTTTATATTCTTAAACCAGCCAAATTTCTGACAGACAGCGATACAAAAGGGTCATCCAAACAGATTAACACACCAAAACTAATGTCCTAACAAAAAAAAAAACCTTTGTATATGCCTAAAAGATAATTATTTGGAACATTAATTTGGTGCAATAGTTTAGTAACACTTATTGACAGGGGCGCCTGCAGGATTTTATTCCAAGGTACGCACAAATCCAACACCGCCCCGCCCCCTTTCCCCCAATCATCTCCAAACACTGATGCTTACTGTCAAAGGCTACATTAATTAAAGGCATTCGTTACGACATAATTCGTTTCCTTTTTTAATATTAATATTTCTTATAATAGATCAATATATCATCTTTAAAATTATGTCATATTAAATTATAAATTTGCATATTACAGAAGATTGTGATACAACCATTAGTGAAGCATTAAACCCTTACTTTGCACTGACCGAAAATCATCCACCCGCACAGTTGAGTAGTGGACGGACTCAATCAAAAATGTAATTCATATATTTTATGGGGAATTTTTTTTAAACGAATTTCGAATAGTTTGCCTCATAGTTTAATTATTTTTGTTGGTCAGTCATTTATTAGATAAAACAGAAGAACGAATAACATTTGAATAACATTGCTTCAAAACAAGTCCGCGCTATATACTTCAACAATGCCAAAACACGAACTGGGTTGTCAAATAAAATAATAATCTAGCCTAAATTAAATTAAAGTGAAATATTCACAGTTTCAGAGAAGCTTATAGCTATTAAACAGTTTTTCCTGTTGCTCCTGTCAATTACGATTTAATTCATTTAATCAAATAATTTGAATGAGCAGGACAGGCGTTTACAAAGTATGTTCCCACATTAACTTGGGATTACCGGTCAGATACATTTCTGTGCAAGGAGGATGCGCACGGGCTAGGCCTGGAGTTTCCCCGGCTCAGGTGCTGATCAGACTGTGGTCTTCACTCCGTGTGGGGGATCAGTATTTGTCTCATTAGTTTTAGGCCTATTGGCAAATGTCTTAAATAAGTTTATCTGTTTTAAAGAGCGTTTACTCACTTTGAACCTAGTTTTAAACAATAACTGATTGTAATTTTTATTTTGCGGAAAAACTGCCACAAAAATAAAGCCTAAAGTAAAGATTTCTTTACCCATGCAGCATGCAATTACATACACGCTTTAAAACACACAAACACAGAACCTTTATTTGTTGTTATGCTTTCTTGTTTTGTCAATATATTGTAATATATACCGGTTAATAATCAATTTAAATTATGTAATAAATAAAGAAATAAATGAAGAAATAAGCAGCATCAATTCCCGCCCTCTTGTGGTAGGTACGCACAGTGCGTACCGCCGTACAGCTGCAGGCGCCACTGGTTATTGATAAGACATATGCAGTTTGTCAGTCGTTTTTGGCTCGATTAGGTATTGGTTTCTATGCATTGATTGATTGCTTCTGATAATGTTTATATCCCCGTTTTGTTCAGTTTTGTTGCAATATATTGTATCTTCACCTTTATTTACACTGTGTTGTCATTTTGGTTTAGTCACTGTCTGTTCTTACCTTACCTCATGTTTCCCTATAGAGGTTTGATAGAAAGACTTGTAGGTCACGTGACATACATTTCAACGCATTGGAGTTCAACTGTCTAGAAATACAAAAGGGTAGGGGGTGAGTGCTAGGCAGTGTATTTTTGGTTATGTGGACAGTGTAGTTTAGGTAAGACGTATTCAGACATTGAAAATGTATTTTTTCAGATGGTTGTTTATTAGACTAGGGATTTGATATTAGTAAGACTTTTTTGGTTTTGAATGTTTCTTTGCTTTAGTGCCACCCATAGCCAGTCTTTCTAATTTATGTTTTGTTTTGGTTGTTGATTGTACTGTAAATATTGCAGATAGCTCACTCGCTGCTTCACTAATCACCACATGTAATAAATCACATTATTTGTACAGCAATTCTTGTTTGGTTGCTACTTTGAGTACAATTTTCTTTGAGTGTTTGTTTGAACCAGATCATTGGTTAAGTGTCCAACCCCGCTTCGTATTTAAAAGCTGCAACTGGGCGATATATTGAAAAAATAGCAACTGTTATTGTAAATGTAAAATGTGTTGTAAATGTAAAATGTGTCCTCCTTACATTTATATAGCGCTGTTCTAGACACTCAAAGTGCTTTACACATTGGGGGGAATCTCCTCATCCTCCACCGGTGTGCAGTATCCACCGGGATGACCCGACGGCAGCCATGTTGCACCAGACCGCATACCACACACCAGCTGATTGGTGGAGGGGAGACAGAGTGATTAAGCCAATTATGATATGGGGATGGTCAGGAGGCCATGATGGACAGAGGCCAATGGGCAGAGCTGGGCAGGATGGCGGGGTTAAACCCCTCGGCTAGCTACTGTAACTTTAAAATAGGAAGAATCATTGACAACTTTGTCAAAACCAAAACCAAAGACACATAGTATATCTTTTGATATTAACTACATAACAAGAAATAAGCCTTTAATGGGCGTAGAAAATTAACATATTTTCTCACCTGGGTTTGAAGTGAATTAATAATTTCTGCTCAACTTTTTTTTTTCGACCTGGTTGTGGTTTTGCTCAGATGACACGGGTGCTCCTGCCAAATTTCTGCTGGTTTTTCCTCCATTTCTTGGGTACAAAAAACAAAACAAAAAGGAGCGCTTTTAACTTCTTTCTCAACCTCCAGCTGGCCTGCATGTAAACACACTTATGGATGCTGCTCACTCATTGGCTGTAGGTGATCTCTGATGTTATTTTCAGTAAAAACTCATTTCACACAGCATGATTTGAATTGCCCACAGCTCCAGATATTTAACATGCCAGATATCTCACAAGCATCAGCGACTAATCTGCGATTCTTTCAGATCAACTATCTTTGATAGTTCACACTGTGTGATTGTCACTCGCGTGCACAAGCACCGATTTGCCTGTAATTTCAGGCATTTGTCGGCGATTTCTCAAAACCTGTTGGCGAGTCAAAATCGGGGTTAAAATCATGCAGTCTGAACTCGGCTTTGCCAAGCAAACTGACCATGGCAGAAAAGTTGCCTAGTATAGTAATTAAATAGGGAAAGCAAACATATTTGATTATAGATCATTGATATACAGTAGCCTTTACTGGTGGTATTCACACTTACAACCTTATTTCTTTGTGGTTGCAGTATGAAAAACTGCATAAATATAATACTTCATTCACAGATAATGTCCCTGTAAACATCAGTACTGTGAAAAAGAAAAACTAAATTAGCTGGTGTCATACTGCTCCTTGGCATTTTACCTAAAAAAACACAAAACATTTTCACAAAATGTAGGCTGAAACACATTTTCCAATGATTCTGTGATGCAAAATGTATTTATAGACTTAAAAAAATCTATGTACATCAAGTCTTGCACTTACGGGTTTGCTTTATACAGCATTATAAAACTGTCAATCTCATTTAATCTAGGACAAGGAAAAGGACCACATACAGTACAGCCAAGCGAAGCCTTAGAAATATCTGAAATCCTGTGCCACTCAGTGATTGGATGAAAATGATCATCCTTAATTTTGATTGCTCTATTCAAGCTTCACTTTGAATACTGGAGACTATAAAATCGCACTGAATGCCACGCTTGGTTCATCTCATCATTCAGTGAAATGTAGCCGATTGACAAGTTTTTATCATAGAACCTAAAAGTGTCAACTGCACAATGAGAGATTGATTTACAAGAGCTCTTATTTACACCATGAGGAAACAGTGACCGTGATTGCGACACTTCCTGTCATTTCTCAGAGATGCTACATTGTTATTGTTTTGCTTTTATTTAGATATTGTCAGCACTTTAGGGTAATGATTGCACATACTCAAAATAACTGTAATTGAGTAGTATTTGTAGGAATTGTACTTTACTAAGTAGTTTAAAAATGCATACTTTTACTTGAGTACATTTTCGTAGTACTTTATCCGCACTACTTGCTTTCAAACTGCAGTCACTACTCCTCAATGTTTATTTTAATCTTGTATATAGTGGTTGGCTATGTAGAATAATCAGTCACATGTTTCCCATCCAATCAAATTGCATATAACAAATCAAATACACTCAAGGTGCCCAAGAAGATGAGGAAAAAAAAACAGCCATCTACAGGACACACAAAGCTTTTTAGTCAGGGTTCAAAGCACATCACCTACAGTAAGCGTTAACATATCTTCACAGCAGCAGTTTTGCCCCTTAGGATAGATTTCACTCCACTTTCAGATGGCTTATTATAGGTGTATATATTAATTTAATGTGTTCTTATGTTAAATTAATCTCACATTTAAAATTTATAGTCCATGAATGGCAAATAATTCAACTGGCACTTAAGAATAGCTTATTAAAACGGCACTGTTGTAAGCTAGCTTTTTTATTTGCATGGTATATGTTTGAATCATTTTTACAGCGTAATATTAACTTCTCTTGAGTACTTTTAGATGAGCTACTTAAAGCAGTATTAATATTTAGAACAGATACATTACAGCTCAATCACAATTCTACCCCTTAGCCCTTCCCCTTACCCCTCAGTTTGCGCGTTCACGTCAAGGGGTAGTGGTGTCCCAATTCTCTTTAGCTTGAAGGCGTAGGGCTAAGGGCAAGGGATATACACCCCTTCGAACGAAGATTTTTCAGGACCACACTTAAAATGCAGGGGTAAGAAAATTTCGCAGAATACACCTGCCACAACGGCTGGATAGCTGAACCCGGAAGTAAGGAGATCTACAAATTAGTATTTTTTGTCATTTTTTTGCCACAGCCATATCACCCCTGCAGCCCAAGAGCGGTTACTCACTGAAGCTAAGCAGGGCTGAGCCTGGTCAGTACCTGGATGGGAGACCACATGGGAAAACTAGGTTGCTGTCGGAAGTGGTGTTAGTGAGGCCAGCAGGGGGCGCTCAACCTGCGGTCTATGTGAGTCCTAATGCCCCAGTAATAGTGAAGGGTACACTATACTGTCAGTGGGCGCCGTCTTTCGGATGAGACGTTAAACCGAGGTCCTGACTCTCTGTGGTCATTAAAAATCCCATGGCACTTCTCGTAAAGAGTAGGGGTGTAAACCCGGTGTCCTGGCCAAAGTCCCTCAATCGGCCCTTACGATCATGGCCTTCCAATCATCCCCATCCTCCGAATTGGCTCTATCACTGTCTCTCCACTACACCAATAGCTGATGTGCGGTGCACTGGCGCCGTTGTCCTGTGGCTGCCGTCGCATCATCCAAGTGGATGCTGCACACTGGTGGTGGTGTGGAGAGAACCCCCTCATGATTGTAAAGCGCTTTGGGTGTATGGCCATACACAATAAATGCGCTATATAAATACACATTACATTACATTACATTATTACGAATTTTTACGACAAACAAACATAATAACAAATATATTCATAACCGCGCTCATGTTTTACTGTCATGCTTTTTAAAAAAGCGACCTATAATCCATAATCATAACCAGTGTTGGGAGTAACGCGTTATAAAAGTAATGTATTACAGTAATGTATTACATTTTCCTGTAACGCAGTAGTGTAAGGCATTACTAATGCATTTTCAGTAATATTTTACTCGGTACATGTTCAGTAACGCGTGCGTTACAACAAACTTTTCGCCCGCAAGAGATTAACAAATAAAAATAGCGGAGTTATATTTCCTGTTCGTGGTTAGTGAATATACGCGCGGCGTGTTCATTCATCTCCCTCTGGATATTGGAACTTTTTACTTTGAACGTGGAATGATTTCAGCTTCTAAACTCGAGGTCCGAGGCTCAGCCCGGTGCGCAGTAATGTTAAGCCCTAACACACAGCGGAAAAGCGGCAAATTGATTCGCGAGACGGACGTAAGTACATATGGTGTTATTTTTACTGACAAACGTATTCATGTAATACGAGCGAGCGAATGCGCGCCGGTTTCTCCTCGCGTACACTCAAAACACGGCTGCTCACGTGTGAATGATGTGCTCTCACTCCGTTAGATGATGCAGACTCACAAATTGTGACTTGTGTTACCTCTTCTTTTTGTGCTTTTGCTCTAAATATTATATTATCTTATACTATACATCCAGAGATATTTCTACACTTTTTACCTACAGGTTGAGGTAAATTCTGAAATAAATTCTAGTGTTTTTGAGTGTTAGGTATACTGCCTATGTTTTAGGCTAGTATAATTTTTAACTTGTTAATAAATGCTTCAGCATACAGTAGTAGGAATAGTGAACTGATAAAATGAAATACAAAGTGTAGTTTTACTACAGTAAAGTGTGGTGAATTGTAGAATAATATACACTAATATTGTAAGAAAAAAAACTACAGCACTGGGTAATTTGTTTATATTTCACTTGTTGTGTTACCATAGCAACTATAGTATTACCACAACAGATTCATTGAAGTACTTTACTATAGTAATGTTCAAAACACTGTACATGCCAATAGATGTGTTCAGGGGCCCTGTGGAACAGCTTTTCCTCAAAATGAAGAGGACAACAGGGAAAATGTTCATTAGTAACATTTCTGCTTGCGTTAATTATATATATATTTTAATTGTTTTTATTTGATTAGTATGGTGCACCTTTTTTTAAAATAAAATGTATTCTTTGCACTCAACATCTATTCTCTGTGTCTTTAATTGTTGGAAACTAGAAATATCTAATCATATAACATATACAGCCAAAAATGTTTTGTTTTATTATTATATAAAAAATGTATATGTAAATCTATTTTAGTATTTTGGTTATTAATAATAGTGGACCAATATAAATCATATCAAAAAGCACAAAAGGAAGAAGGAACACAAGACACACATTGTGAGTCTGCATATAATCTCACTGAGCGAGCAGTGTACTGACAGCACGCAAGAACGTGTCCGTGAGCAGTGCATATTTGAGAGAGCGTGAGGAAATTTATGGGCGAGCAGCGTATATTTGAGAGCTCGTAAGCAGTTTTGTCCACAAACAGGAAATCGGTGCACGGGCATTATATTGAGAAAGCTACTGTATGTTCATCACGCTCACTTTGTGCAGGACAGTTTTGTGTTGTGAGCCACTTAAATTTAAAGTGAATAAAAAAATGGCAACAATAAGAAAAAAAATCTGCATCTTGTCATGGCATTGGAGTTTACATATAGGCCTGTAGTGTCTAATTTGAATATAGTCAAGCTATTCAGAGATATTGCCAGATGATCACTTTACCTCTACCATACTTTTAACAGACTTGGATCATTTGTGATTCTGGCTTCCATGCTTTCTTGCATTGTCTTGAGCCTTCACATTGCCAATTATTTACTATATTGTTAGTAGCCTGGATAGGTCACAGTCATTCTGCTACATCATAGAACTTTCTACTGGATGTAAAATGCTCTGCAGTACATTTTGTCATTTTAGAATGTTCAGTTCTAATTATGGAGTTATTTTGGTGAAAGTAACTAAAAAAGTAATATGTAGTCATGTAACATATTACAATTTTGAGACAGTAATATTGTAAGGTAAGGGATTACATTTAAATAACAGTAACAAGTAATCTGTAATGTATTACAGCTTTGAAGTAACTTGCACAACACTGATCATAACTCATGTACAGCAGTCCCACAACATTCTGACACACAATGACACTGGAATACCCTGTCAGTAATGTCTGGTGTCTTGGAATGAGCTTTATACAGTGTCTGCTATAATGTTAATGTTGTTTTCGTGTTACATAGATGAGTATGGCCACGGAGTAAATGCACACTACGATCTTATTGCCACATTAGATCGTTATGATAACATAATATACGCCTTCAGTGATTTCCTGAAGATAAACACCAAAAAAATAACACAACTGGAATAACTACAGCAGTCGTGATCGTCTGATCTCATATGAAGCAAGAGATCTCAATGACATATGATGACGTGTGCAGGTATTGAAGTGCTGTCCCAATTCTCTCCCATTAACCCTCGGTTATAAGGGCCAAGGGGAAGGGAAAGGGGAAGGGGTAGGGGTACAAAAATAGAATTGGGATTGGGCCTTACTCTACTTGCATTTTTTGCAATGGTACTTTTACTTGAGTATGATTTTTCCAGAATACTCTTTCCACCACTGGTTATTACTAATGATAATGTAGTGTACATGATGATGTAGAGCTGGTCTCTTGCTCTAATAAATACATTCATTATTTCTTTTTTTTTTTTTTACATAGAACCTCTCATTAAAAAATGTCTAAATAATTCACAGGATATGCTCAAAGGTGCACTGGTGTACACAATAAGCCATGTTGGATCAATTCATATCAGAAATAATGTAAAAGAAGCTGCTAGTATGCTTAAATAGACCCATTTATAATTAGTTATTGAAAACATGTATTCTAGATTCCCTATAGTACACAATAAAAGGCTTTAGCTAATGTTGGCATCACAATAAGTTGCCTTAGAAAAAAAACAAAACACAAATACAATATATTAATTTATTTTCCTTCTTCTTTGTCCCTTATTTATCAGGGGTCGCCACAGCGGAATTAACCGCTAACTATTCCGGCATATGTTTTACGCAGAGGATGCTCTTCCCGCTGCAACCCACTACTGGGAAACATCCATTCATTCAAACACACACTCATACACTAGGGCCAGAAATATGTAGGAGCACACAAAGAAAACCCACTGGCCCAGCCAGGACTCAAACCAGTAACATTATTGCTGTGAGGTGACAGTGCTAACCACTGAGCCACTGTGCTGTCCAATACACAATATTTTTCAGGCTTAAAATCAATAACACATACCCATGTTTTCATGCAATGCATTTTAAGGTCTGACACTTACTGTATGATACAGTTTTACATTCAAAAGTCTAACGTTACTGTTCATGTTATGGTGCGACGTGTAATTACATCAGTGCCGAGTTAAACTAACAAACAACATGTACTTAATGTAATTACTTTGTGCAGCTGCATGTAATTATGCATAGTTACTGATATGGCTATTGAATTAATTATAATAATATGTGCAAAATGGACACTGTAATGCAAAGTGATAACATAATTCATCCCACTCAAGAAAATACACAATTTTTATTAAACGGCGGATTTCTTATATATCTAGAACCTATTGTAATATTAAAGATAACGGTAATTAGGGACCAATTTTAACCAATTTGAGAGTTATTTGGTTGCCTAAGTTTTGTTAAAATGATACAAATGCTTGGACAAAACATACTTGAGTTCATATAAAACAATTAGATGTAATAATGAAATAGTTCTCTCTAAAAACACATAAACATTGCAGTCGTGAAGCTAAAAGGCAAAATGTACCCTGTTGCACCTTTGCATATGGTACATGTTTGCTCTTTTTTTTAACATCCTGGTCTGTAAATTGCTGTGGTCTCTCATGCTGTGCTGAACAAAAGAGTTCCTATTAGTTGGCCTATGGCATTTCCAAATCTTACAATTTAACGCAAGAAAGCATATTAATGTCCATTATGGCGGATCTGATTATACTGAATAATTATCTTAATTGGAGGTCACACCCCACCTCGCAGCAGACCACCATGATGGGAAGAAACTGTTCTGGTCAAAACACTGGGAATTAAGGAAGGAATGTTTTGCTTCTTTCGAGAGGTTTAGAGCAACAGCAGCAGGTTTTTGTCTGGGTACAAGAGCGTGAGGGGAGATTCCCTGTGCAAACCTGATCTACTTAGCCTACAGAAAAAGGACTGAATGTTATGTGAAGCGTCTTCAAAAGAGCTGTCTCAAAAGAGATTGCTCAGATCACCGATGCTCTGATGAACCAAGCAGAAGTGCCATTATGAATAACCATATTCATATTTTAAATGTGAATATTTAAATGTCAATGCAAGTGCTGACGCACAAGTTTAATACACGCATCTACCTTAGAAGAACTCGCTATACCTGACCTGAATACTCTGAACATTTCTGCGTGTAGAGCATATCCAATACATTAAAGGGGTAGTATGGAATGAAATTTCGGGATGATTTACTCACCCTCATGTCCTCCAAAACCGACATGGCTGTCTTTCTCCTGTACTAAACAAAAAATGATCAGTTTACAATTACAAAAATATATAATTACAAATTTATAAATACACATATACACATATAGTTTTAATTCTTATTTAATTTTTAGCAAAACGTAATGTTGCATATTAATTTTAATAATTAAATTAAAACATATTATTTAGTATATATATTTACATATTTACATATATGTATTTGTATACACATATATATAAATACACACACACACACACACACACACACACACAAGCATCTATACATAAACATATATGTAAATATGTATACTAAATAATATGTTTTAATTTAATTACTAAAATTCATATGCAACATTACATTTTGCTAACACTTAAATAGAATTAAAAATGGCATTCAAATTACTGAAAACTATTACATTGAATAATACTTGATATATAAATCAAATTAAAACCATAGCTAAGGGTATGTTAAAATGTCAGTGTTTACTAAAATATATATATATATTTATTTATTTTTGTGTCTTTAAAAAGTTTACATAAAATCTGTAAAGATGACTAAAAACATGTGCAAAGTCTGTGCGTGCACACATACTCCTGATATTTTGTTTTGGTTGTCACCTTCACAAGCATGCCTAGAGACTAATCATGTATTGTCATGATACTACAGTTTTCACAAAATCTGATTTTGTATTTTACAAAAAAAAAGACAAAATCATTTAAAAAGTTTGAATTTCCAGGCCCCAAATCGTTGTTGTGTAAATGAATGGCTAAAAACGTATAAAAAGCTTTGCATTTTCAGTTGAAAACCATATCAGATGTGGTCCCATATAGAAACATACAGTATGTTTACAAATTATTCCAATTTAAATATGGATGTGATCACAAACATACATCTACATACAAACAACAAACACATTGGACAAAAAAAATAAAATCAGATAGCTTTTTGAACCATATTTTTTTAAAGCAGTTTTCTTACGCAACCCTTCAAAATGGATCACAGCTTGACACTGGAGAAAGCATGTTTTGACTGCTAACATGGCCAACTGGTAAACATTTCAACAAGAGATTACCTTTGAGAATTACAGAATTGTGTTCAGTTAAACTGCAATAACAAAAAAAAAAAAGAAGTCGCTGTTTCTGAAAATTGCTGCTCTAAAATAGTTATTTCATAACAGCGTTTTATTCTCTATTGAGATTCCGGAAAACATGCTGAGCTGGTTCTGAAACTTTAAATTGCATGGCAGAGAAGAGCCTGTCACGTCCTCATTGTCATATTTGCACAAAACAGCATATCTCCTTAATTGCATGTCTCCGCTTTTCTTTCTCTCTCTCTCTCTCTTAATGCTTCCACCAGCTCTCTGTCTCCCTCTTCCTTTTCTTCCGTCTTCATCTCTTCACTCACTGTATAATCCTTGTCTGTAGCGCACACACATTGTGCATATCTTACACAAACTC